>CAUYPK010039331.1:0-25070 GCA_963574355.1 Loris lydekkerianus | reverse complement strand
TTTCTTTCTTTCTTTCTTTCTTTTCCTTCCTTCCTTCCTTCCTTCCTTCCTTCCTTCCTTCCTTCCTTCCTTCCTTCCTTCCTTCCTTCCTTCCTTCCTTCCCTGTCTTTCCTTTCTCTCTCTCTCTCCCTCTGTCTCCTTCCTTCTTTCCTTCTTTCTTTTCTTTCTTTCACTCTCTCTCTCTTTCTCTCTCTCTCTCCTTCCTGCCTTCTTTCTTTTCTTTCTTTCTTTCTTTCTTTCTTTCTTTCTTTCTTTCTTTCTTTCTTTCTTTCTTTCTTTCTTTCTTTTTTTGTGAGACAGAGTCTCACTGTTGCCCTCGGTAGTGTGCCATAGTGTCACAGCTCACAGCAACTTTCAACTTTTGGGCTTAAGCGATTTTCTTGCTGCAGCCTCCCAAGTAGCTGGGACTATAGGTGCCTGCCACAATGCCCCACTATTTTTTGTTGTTGCAGTTGCCATTGTTTAGCTGGCCCGGGTTGGGTTTGAGCCTACCAGCCTTGGTGTATGTGGCTGACACCATAACTACTGTGCTATGGGTGCCGAGCCCAGAAATTAATTTCTTATAGTACTGATGAATGAAGCCCAAAATCAAGATGCTGGCCAATTCAGTTTCCTGGTGAAGGCTTTCTTCCTGGCTTGCAGACAATCACTTTCTTGCCATGTCCTTATATGGTGGGATGGAGGTGGAAGGTTGGAGGGGAGAAAGAGAGAGAGAGCTCTCTGGTGTCTCCTTATAAGGATGCTAATCCCATAATGAGGACTGCAGTTTCATGACCTTGTTTAGACCTAATTACCTTCCAAGTCCCCATCACCAAATACCATCACATTGGGGATTAGGGTTTTGACATGAATTTGAGGGAGACACAAATCCATAGAAGTGCACTAAATAGGTTTACAATCTAAACAGTTGAAAACCAGTCAACAAAATATTTATATATTTATTTATTTATTCTTGAAACAGAGTCTTACTCTGTTGCCCTCAGTAGAGTGCTCAGGCGTCATAGCTGACAGCAACCTCAAACTCTTGGGCTCAAGCAATCCTCTTGCCTCAGCCTTCGGATTAGATGGGACTATAGGCACCCACCACAACACCTAGCTTTTTTTTTTTTTTTTTTTGAGACAGAGCCTCCAACTGTCGCCCTGGGTAGAGTGCTGTGGTATCAGAGCTCACAGCAACCTCCAACTCCTGGGCTCAAACGAGTCTCCTGCCTCCTCCTCCCAAGTAGCTGGGACTACAGGCACCCGCCACAATGCCCGGCTATTTTTTTGGTTGCAGCCGTCATTGTTGATTGGCGGGCCTGAGCCGGATTGAAGCCCGCCAGCTCAGATGTATGTGGCTGATGCCTTAGCAGCGTGAGCCACAGGCCCCAACCCTTTTTTTTTTTTTTTTTTTTTTGACAAAGTCTCAAGCTGTCACCCTGGGTAGAGTGCCATGGTGTCATAGCTCACAGCAACCTCCTGGGCTTAAGCGGTTCTCTTGCCTCAGCCTCCCAAGTAGTTGGGACTACAGGCACCTGCCACAACACCTGGCCACCTTTTGGTTGCAGTTGTCGTTATGTTTTTTAGCTGGCCTGGGCCGGGTTCAAACCCGCCAGCTTCGGTTTATGTGGCCAGTGCCCTACCCACTGAGCTATGGGTGCCACCCAACACCCAGTTATTTTTAGAGACAGGGATCTTGCTCTTGCTCAGGCTGGTCTCGAACTCCTGAGCTAAAGCAATTCACCCACCTCAGCCTTCCAGAGTGCTTGGCCAGCAAAACCTTTGTTGAGCATTTACTATGTGTATGTGCTAGATTCTGTTTTAGGCCTTAGGGTATAGCAGTAAATAGAAACGGCCAAAAAATCTCTGTCCTCACAAAAGTTTTATACTTGGCTGCGTGTTATGGTTTTCCTTTTCCATCTAACTCTGATACTGAGATTTATATGTATGCATCTCAAGCTTTGTAGGGCTTTGACTAATCCCTTTGTTGATCAGGAACAGATAATATTCCATAAGAAGATAAAATTATGCTTTTGATACTCTATTTTCCTTGATAGTATGAACGTATAATTGGATAAATTCCCAAGTAAATACTAATAAAAATTTTTGTCTTGGCTGGGTGCGGTGGCTCACACCTGTAATCCTAGCACTCTGGGAGGACGATGAGGCTGGTGAATTGCTTGAGCTCACAAGTTTGAGACCAGTCTGAGTAAAAGCGAGACCTTTAGATGTCTACTAAAAATAGAAAAACTGAGGCAAGTGGATCGCTTGAAACTGAGTTAGAGGTTGCTGTGAGTTACGATGCCATGGCATTCTACCCAGGGCAGCAGCTTGAGACTCTGCCTCAAAAAAATTTTTTTTTCTTTAAGGCCTCTTTTCTTTTTCCATTATTTCTTCACTCCTAAGACATATGGCCCCTCAGTTATCCATGTAGATAGTGTATTCTGACATTGCTCTGGTTTTCTTGTTTTGCAGGGTTTTTTTTTGGCCGGGGCTGACTTTGAACCCACCACCTCCGGTATATGGGGCCAGCACTCTACTCCTTTGAGCCACAGGAGCCGCCCCCTTGCTCTGATTTGATGGACTAACAACTATAACTTTGGAATCATCTTTATAAAGCTTAGTGGCTTGGAGATTCTAGCACATTCTCTTCTGATTGGTATTGTGGCTGCTCTCCTAACTCTACAGAAGTCACCGCAAATAATAATGATGAAGGAATGCTATCTACATTATCCCTCAGTTTAACATGTTTATTCCAGTATCTCTGATAGAATATTGGAATAAGTTGGGTGGTGCCTGTGGCTGGGTTTGAACCCACAACCTCTGGCATATGGGGCTGGTGCCCAGCTATTTTTTTTTTTTTTGTTGTTGTTGTTGTAGTTGCCATTGTTGTTTAGCTGGCCCGGGAGAGCCAGGTTCGAACCTACCAGCCTCGGTATATGTGGCTGGCACCCTACCCACTGAGCTACGGGCGCCGCCCTACTGAGGATATTTTCAAAGATACAAATGAGCAGCCAGATAAAGAGATACACAGGGCAAGGTATGAAAGAGTCCTGAGTGCAGGAGCTTTTATCCCATGGAATTGCTGTGGGCCACCCGCTCAGCACATGGATATGTTCTTCACAAACCAGGAAGCTCTCTGAAGTCAGTCTTTTTGTGTTGTTATGGAGGAATTACTATGTAAGCATGTTTGATTAAATCATTGGCTATTGGTGAACAATTCAATTTTTATCTCCTTTCCCTTCCCCTGGGTGAAGGGTTGAACTGAAGCAGTCCAACCCTCTAATCATAAGGTTGGTTTTCCTGGCCACTAGCCCCCATCTTGAGGGTATCCATCAGTTATCTCATTAGCAGTTTATTTTATTTTATTTTATTTTTTGCTGTTTCTGGCCGGGGCTGGGTTTGAACCCACCACTTCTGGCATATGGGGCTGGCGCCTTACTCCTTTGAGCCACAGGTGCTGCCCTCGTTAGCAGTTTTGAACAAACAATTCTATTACTTTAGAAATTCCAAACAGTTTGGAGAGCTAAGTGCTAGGAAACTTACGTCTTATTATAAATCACAATATCCTATGCATATATTGCCATGGGAATGTAAAACGGCACCGCCACTCTATAAAACAATTTGATAGTTTTCTTACACAATGAAACATACAACTTACAACCCAGTTATTATACTCTTAGACATTTATCCCAGAAAAATGAAGACATATGCTCATACCAAAACCTTTACATGAATGCCCATAACAGCTTTATTCATAATAGCCACAAATACAACACAATGCAGATATCTTCAAAGGGTGAAAGCTTAAACAAATGGTGGTGCATACATACTATGGAATACCACTCAGTCATAACAAGAATGAACTAGTGATACACATAACAACTGGATGAACCTCAAGGATATTATGTTGAGAAAAAAAAAAAATCAGTCTTAAATGGATATATAGTACATGATTCTATTTATGGAATATTTTTGAAATAGCATAATTATAGAGATGGAGAACTGATCAGTGGTTGCCAACGATTAGGGATGAGGAGAAGGAGGACAAATGTGGCTATAAAGGGTAACATGAAAGAGTCTTCTTGGCGGTGCCTGTGGCTCAAAGGAGTAGGGCGCCAGCCCCGTATACCAGAGGTGGCAGGTTAAAACCCAGCCCCGGCCATAAAATAAAAAAAAAAAAAAAAAAAAAAAAAAAAAGAAAAGAAAGAATAAGAAAGAGTCTAGTGGTGATGGTACAATTGATTATTCTGATTGTGGTGGTAGTTATTCATGGCTATATATGTGATAATATTGCACAGAATCACACATAAATTAGTTCATGTATAATAATTGAAATCTGAATAAGCTCTGTGGATTGTAACAATATCAATTTCTTGGCTTTGATAATGTATTATAGTGGTGTAAAAAGTTAACAATGGGGGAGGCTAGGGAATGGGGACATGGGACTTCCTTATACATTAATTAAAAAGTACATAAAAAATTAAAAGTAAATATATGGAGAGAGGAAGAGAGAAAGAGATAGATAAATGAATATTATCTTCAGTATAAATTTCATTTATTGAGTGCATTCTATGGCCAAGTTAATGAGGAGTTGAATGAATACATTTTCAACAACTATCTATTTCATTAAAGAGAATCTTCTTGAGAGGTTTCAATCACTATAATATTAATCTCTCAAAGTGAAACTTACCAGTCAGTAAGATAAAGTAATTGAAATGCATCAGTTTCCCTGGAAATAGATTGCTTATGGGGATTACCTAATTTTTCTTCCCTCCACCAATCTACCAAACTATTTTTTTTTTTTTTTTTCAGTTTTTGGCCGTGGCTGGGTTTGAACCCACCACCTCTGGCATATGGGGCTGGCGCCTTACTCCTTTGAGCCACAGGCGCCGCCTACCAAACTATTTTTAGTAAAACTACCGAAGATGTCCTAATTTGCCAAATGCAAGTCCTAGTAGATCTTTCTGTAACATTTGTCCTTGTTAATCAATTTCTCCTTTCTTAAAAAACGTCTACTTCTTCAGTTTTTGTGACATCACTTTTCCCCCCTAGTTTTCTTCCTGACTCTCCAGACAATTTTATGATTTATTTATTTATTTATTTATTTATTTATTTTTGGAGACAGAGCTTCACTTTGTCACCCTTGGTAGAGTGTCGTGGTATCACAGCTCACAGCAACCTCTAACTCATGGGCTTAAGCGATTCTCTTGCCTCAGCCTCCCAAGTAGCTGGGACTACAGGCGCCCTCCACAATGCCCAGGTATTTGTTGTTGTCATTGTTGTTTAGCAGGCTTGGGTGGGGTTTGAACCCACCAGCGGAGGTGCATGTGTCTGGCGCCCTAACCACTGAGCTATAGGTGCCGGCCTCACTTCTCTTCTTGTCATAAATTTCTTCCCTAAATTTTACATCCATGTGATTAGCTATCCATTAGTTGTGTCCACTTTGATGTTCTCCAGGAATCTCCAATTTAATGTAATTTCTTCCCCTCTATTCTTTCTTCTTCCATGTGTCTTACACATAGCACAGACCCAATAAACATCTTGAAGCAAAAAGACTCTGGATCTTTTGAACGATGATTATTCTCAAAAATTAGAAGCCTTAGTGAAATTCTTTGCCTTTCTCCATTACTATTAAATCTAGTTAATCACAAAATGCTATCAATTTTACCTTAATGCATTCAAATTTAGGCTCTGCTCACTCTTTTTTTGTTTGTTTGTTTTGTTTTGTTTTGAGACAGAGTCTTACTATGTCACCCTGGGTAGAGTGCTGTGGCATCATAGCTCACAGCAACCTCAAACTCTTGGGCTTAAGCAATTTTCTTGCTTCAGCCTTCCAAGTAGCTGGGACTACAGGCGCCCGCCACAATGCCCAGCTATTTTTTTGTTGCAATTGTTGTTTTAGATGGCTTGGGCCGGGTTTGAACCCACCAGCCTCAGTGCATGTGGCTGGCGCTCAGCTACTTTTTTTTTTTTTTGTTGTCGTTGTTGTTGCAGTTGTCATTGTTGGTTAGCTGCCCCAGGCTAGGTTTGAACCTGCCAGCCTGGGTGTATGTGGCCAGTGCCCTACCCACTGAGCTATGGGCACCGCCCATAGGCTCTGCCCATTCTTTTTTGAGACAGAGTCTTGCTATTTTTCTGTGGCAGTTGTTATTGTTGCTTTAACTGGCCTGGGCTGGGTTCGAACCCATCAACTTCAGTGTATGTGGCTGGTGTCCTAACCACTGTGTTATGGGCGCCGAGCAGGCTCTGCCCATTCTTATAGCCACTGAGCGGGTGGCACACAGCAATTCCATGGGATAAAAGCTTCTGCACTCAGGACCCTTTCATACCTTGCCCTGTGTATCTCTTTATCTGGGTGCTCATTTGTATCTTTAAAAATATCCTCAGTAGGGCGGCACCCATAGCTCAGTGGGTAGGGCGCCAGCCACATACACCGAGGCTGGTAGGTTCGAACCTCCCAGGCCAGCTAAACAACAATGGCAACTACAACAACAACAGGTTAGGTGCAGTGCAGCTTATGTTATAAAAAACCTCCTTGTGTGGCACCTGTGGCTCAAAGGAGTAGGGCAATGGCCCCATATGCCAGAGGCGTGTTCAAACCCAGCCCTAGCCAAAAACTGCAAAAAAACAAAAAACAAACAAAAAAAAAGCCAACCTCCTAATGGTGGTGCCCATAGCTCAGTGGGTAGGGTGCCAGCGGCATACAGTGAGGCTGGCAGTTTCAAACGGGCCTGGGCCAGCTAAAACAACAATGGCAACTGAAACAACAAAAATAGCTGGGCATTGTGATGGGCACATGTAGGCCCAGCTACTTGAGAGGCTGTGGCAAGAGAATCGCTTAAGCCCAAGAGTTGGAAGTTGCTGTGAGCTGTGACACCACGGCACTCTACCCAGGGCCACAGCTTGAGACTCTTTCTTAAAAAAAAAAAAACCTCCTGGAAAAAAAAAAAAAAATTCATAGTTGTATAATCAAAAGACATTGTGAGAAATAATAAACTAAGGAAATTGAGCTTGTAAACGATTCTATGAAAGTTTTTATTGTAATATAAATGCTAGGGCACTCTACCTGGAGTGACAGATGGAGACTCTGTCTCACAAACAACAACAACAAACTGACTTTATTCTTCCACTGGCTTCATCAGCGTAATGCTGGGAGCCTAGAGTTTTATAGATGCTGGCAATCAAGCGAGTGGTCCAGGGGACATAGGAGAGAGCACAGTAGTCCTTTGAGTTTAGCCAGAGTATGAAAGGGTGGGGACATTCTTACCTGCTGGGGCTCAGATAAAGTTCAGCTTGTTATGGGTACTTCTTAGAAGGTATTAAGCTGGTGAAGTGGCAGAGACGCTTAGCGGAGGTGAAAGCGTTGGCGGAAAGAAAATTCAAGGGGGAAAATGCAGAGCTGGAGTCATGTGTACTACTCCTTGGCCAAGAGGGGCCATTTCAATCGACTATCTCATAGCCTGCAGGGACTTTCTGCAGTGCCTCTGAGAACTTACGCAGATCAGTCAATTGATGCTGATGTAACAGTTACAGGTTCTGGTCCTGGAGGGTATGTTGCTGCTATTAAAGCTGCCCAGTTAGGCTTCAAGACAGTCTGCATTGAGAAAATGAAACACTTGGTGGAACATGCTTGAATGTTGGTTGTATTCCATCTAAGGCTTTATTAAATAACTCTCATTATTACCATATGGCCCATGGAAAAGATTTTACATCTAGAGGAATTGAAATGCCTGAAGTTCACTTGAATTTAGATAAGATGATGGAGCAGAAGAACACTGCAGTGAAAGCTTTAACAGGTGGAATTGCCCATTTATTCAAACAGAATAAGGTTGTTCGTGTCAATGGATATGGAAAGATAACTGGCAAAGATCAGGTCACTGCTACGAAAACTGATGGCAGCACTCAGGTTATTGACACAAAGAACATTCTCATGCTACGGGTTCAGAAGTTACTCCTTTTCCTGGAATCACGATTGATGAAGATGCAGTAGCATCATCTACAGGAGCTTTATGTTTAAAAAAAGTTCCAGAGAAGATGTTTGTTATTGGTGCAGGCGTTAATAGGTGTAGAATTGGGTTCAGTTTGGCAAAGACTTGGTGCAGACATGACAGCAGTTGAATTTTGGGGTCATGTAGATGGAGTTGGAATTGACATGGAAATATCTAAAAACTTTCAACTCGTCCTTCAAAAACAGGGGTTTAAATTTAAGTTGAATACAAAGGTTACTGGTGCTACCAAGAAGTCAGATGGAAAAATTGATGTTTCTATTGAAGCTGCTTCTGGTGGTAAAGCTGAAGTTACCACTTGTGACGTACTCTTGGTTTGCATTGGCTGATGACCTTTTACTCAGAATTTGGGACTAGAAGAGCTTGGAATTGAACTAGATCCCAGAGGTAGAATTCCAGGCAATACTGGATTCCAAACTAAAATTCCAAATATCTATGCCATTGGTGATGTAGTTGCTGGTCCAATGCTGGCTCACAAAACAGAGGATGAAGGCATTATCTGTGTTGAAGGAATGGCTGGTGGTGCTGTGCACATCGACTACATTTGTGTACCATCAGTGGTTTACACACACCCTGAAGTTGCTTCGGTTGGCAAATTAGAAGAGCAGTTGAAAGAAGAGGGCATTGAGTACAAAGTTGGGAAATTCCCATTTGCTGCTAACAGCAGAGCTAAGACAAACGCTGACACAGATAGCATGGTGACGATTCTTGGGCAGAAATCAACAGAGTCCTAGGAGCACGTATTCTTGGACCAGGTGCTGGAGAAATGGTAAATGAAGCTGCTCTTGCTTTGGAATATGGAGCATCTTGTGAAGATATAGCTAGAGTCTGTCACGCACCTCCGACCTTATCAGAAGCCTTTAGAGAAGCAAACTTGGCTGCATCATTTGGCAAACCTATCAACTTTAAAAGAGAAAATTATATATATATATATATATATATTTTTTTTTTCCTGAAATTTCCTGGGAACTATTGTAGAAGCTGCATTTCTGAACAGGATATTCTCACAGCTCCAGGAATTCCTAGGACTGAACTATGAATCTTCTGGAAGGTATTTAATAGGTTTGGACAGAATGGATAATCTCATACCTGGATTTTACATAAATTTAATTTTTTTCGGTATATTAGTATGCAGGACAGAAAGCTACTCATAGTGGCATTCTGCAAAAGATTCATCAACCCATATTTTCATGCTACTTATGAAAGGTTCAACATCACTGAAATTTATTATTAGCTTTTATCTATGATACAGAAAAGTTAATTTACTTTTACATGGATGGAGTTGGAGTATGGTATATGAACAGTTATGATTGAAGCAAGGTGATCAAGATATTTTTAATTTGGTTTTCATATTGGAAACAAGTCAGTCATTTGAATACGATTCAAATATGTATAAACCTAACTGATGTAAATAAAAAAAGAAGGTATTAAGCTGCAAGACTCACTAAGTTCCTCTACTTCCTTTTGTACAAGGGTAGAGCTGCCTGTAGAATATTTCTAGCTAACATGTATGTTCTGAACATCACTGACTAGAACCAGTTGTTTTGAGAAAAATATTTTAGATAATATGGCAAGGGGAGGCCTTTCTGAGGAGGTCATTTTGGAACAGAGATCTGAATGCATTAAAAGAGCAAGAATGTGGCTCGGCGCCCATAGCACAGTGGTTATGGCGCCAGCCACATGCACTGAGGGTGGTGGGTTCAAACCCAGCCAGGCCAACTAAACAATTGCAACAAAAAAATAGGTGGGCAGGGTGGCTCCTGTGGCTCAGAGGAGTAGGGCGCTGGCCCCATATGCTGGAGGTGGCGGGTTCAAACCAAGCCTCAGCCATAAACTGCAAAAAAAAAAAAAAAAAAACTTGGGCGTTATGGCGGGTACCTGTAGTCCCAGCTACTTGGGAGGCTGAGGCAAGAGAATCTCTTAAGCCCAAGAGATGGAGGTTGCTGTGGCTGTGATGCCACAGCACTCTACCAAGGGCCACATAGTGAGACTCTGTCTCAAAAAAATAAAAATAAAAAAATTAAAGAGCAAGACTGCAAAGGGGAAGTGCTTTTCTGTTAGTAAAACAAAGTGTCAAGACCATGAAGCGCAAATGATCATGTGGGAATAAATGAAACCACCCAAACAAGAACAAGTGGAGGCTATTTATTCAGAGGTTGTTATAGCAAGGGAGTCAGCAACCACCATTAGTTGCATTTGGCAGAGTCTCAAATGTAAGTCTGAGGAGTGGCGAAGCTTTATCATGGAAACAGAGATGGTTTCAGGTATGTTCTTATTAGAGGCTATTGGTATGGGGAAACTGTAGGCTGGCTAACTAGAAACAGGGCATCCTGTGTGATTGGTCAGGGGTGTAAAATTGACTTTCTCTGGTTGGTTCTAAGTTGGAAGTGGGAGCACAAATTAGGAAAGTTATCACTTCTTAATTAATCCTGGCTACTTTGATTGATTGTTGCAGGGATTACTGTTTGGTTCCTGGATTAGATGTTAGAAATAGTAGTCTGACTTCCTACAAATCTGATCTGTAGATAGTAAATTGGCTCCCTGGACTTGTTTCTGCTAGATCCAGGGTCAGTGTTCTATTTTTAAATATGGTCTGGTCATTGTTGATATATTCAGTCTCTCAAATGTGATGCGTTTGAAGAACAGTAGGAAGGCTAGTGTGGCTGGAGGGGAAAGTGTTAGATGAGGTTAGAGAGATCTGTTGCATCTTAGTCTGTTTTGTGTTACTATAATGGAAATACCTGAGGTTGGTAAAAGTAGAAAGGAAAGAGTTTTATTTGGCTTATGATTCTGCAGCCTGTATGAGAAGCCAGGCACCACCACCTGCTGGGCTTCAGGGAGTTGGCAATGAAGAAGGAAGGCAAAGGAAGAGTAGGTACATCACCTGGTGAGAGAAGGGGCAAGACAGAGAGGAGGTGGTGCCAGGCTGCCTTAAAGAACCAGCTCTTGCATGAACTAATAGAGTAAGAACTCATTCATAAGAGATCTGTCCCCCTGACTCAAATACCTCTCACCAGGCTCCACCTCCAACATTGGAGATCAAATATCAACATGAAAATTTTTAAGGGGACAAATATCCAAACTGTATCAGTGTGGTAGGGTCTTGAAATTCTATTCCACTGTGATAAGAACCCTTTGGAAGGGCACCTGTGGCTCAGTGGGTAGGGCGCCGGCCCTGTATATGGAGGGTGGTGGGTTCAAACACGGACCCGGCCAAACTGCATCAAAAAAATAGTTGGGCATTGTGGCGGGTGCCTGTGGTCCCAGCTACTTGGGAGGTTGAGGCAAGAGAATCCCCATAAGCCCAGGAGTTGGAGGTTGCTGTGAGCTGTGACGCCACGACACTCTACTGAGGGCAATAAAGTGAGACTCTGTCTCTACAAAAAAAAAAAAAAAAAAAAAAGAACCCTTTGGAATATTCTCAGTAGGTGAATGATGTGAGCTGATTTATTTCTAAAAAGTTACTTTTATTTCTAAAAGGTTACTCTGGTTGTTACATAGATTTTCTTTATTTATTTATTTTTGAGACAGAGCCTCAAGCTGTCACCCTGTGTAGAATGATGTGACATCACAACTCACAGCAACCTCCAACTCCTGGGCTCAAGCGATTCTCTTGCTTCAGCCTCCCAAGTAGCTGGGACTACAAATGCCCGCCACAATGCCTGGCCATTTTTTGGTTATAGCTGTTGTTGTTGTTGTTTGGCAGGCCCCGGGCTGGATTCGAACCCACCAGCTCTGGTGTATGTGGCTGGTGCCTTAGCTGCATGAGCTACAGGTGCTGAGCCTATTACGTAGATTTTAAAAACTACAGAAAGGAGCTGAGAGAGGCCATGAAGGAGGCTGTTGGTGTAGTTTAGGTGAGAGATGATGCTAATCTGAACCAGCCTAGCAGCTGTAGAAGTGATAGGAAGTGGTGGGTTGTTTGGACGTGTTTGGAGGGTAGAGCCAACAGGATTTTTTGATGGGTTGGATGTGGGTGACAAAGAGTAGTCGAGAATATGTCCAGTGTTTATGACGCCAGCAAATGGTGTCATTACAAAGATGAAGAAAACCCTTTTTTTTTTTTTTTTTTTCTGAGACATAGTCTAACTTTGTTGCCCCTGGCAGAGTGTGGTGTCATCACAGCTCCCAGCAACCTCAAACTCTTGGGCTCAAGCGATCCTCTTGCCTCAGCTTCTTGAGTAGCTGAGACTACAAGAACCCACCACAATGCCCGGTTATTTTTAGAGACGGGGTCTCACTCTTGCTAGGGCTGGTCTCGAACTCCTGAGCAACCTCCCAGAGTACTAGGATTATAGGTATGAGTCTCCATGCCGGCCTCTAGGCAGAATACCTAATGGGGGCACCTCTATTCTCTTGCTTTCGATACTTAAGTAAAATAAATACAGAATACTTAGAAAATCCACATTTTCCTTTAAGGAGTAAATTCACATATTTATTGATGTAGTCATTCCAGGCAAAGTGGCTAAATGTTACATAACTGGATGTGAAAGAGTACAAATATTCCCATTCATTGGAATCGAAAATTAAAAAAAAAAACCCCAAACCACTTTTTATGTTTTTCTCCTAGAAATAAGGAAACAGTTCAATACTCACCAGAAAATTATCGCTGAATTGTAGATTAGATACAAATCTGTTGGTTGTACTCTCATTGTAAACTATTTGTTGAGCGCCCAGGTAAGGACGATTTTCTGCTGTGATTTAGGTCTGGAATTTTTTCTTCTTATAATTTTGTAATGCGAAATAAGGACCTTTTCTCTTGTTATTCTATCATGATACCCTTATTAATCATAGTGTTATATAGAAATACAAGAGAACAGTAATGCTTGGTTAGTAATGGAATTTACATATGAAAGGCAAGTGATGCATATTTAATTGCCCCTGTTTCAGAGTCTCATCATTATCACATTAGGCATTACTGTGTAACCACTTTGTTTTGATTGATTATATACATGAATTTAATATAAATGAGCACAGCTGCTATGAAAAATTTTCCTCCCATTAAATTATTATGAAATAGTTATCAGCATATTTAAATTTTGCTTTAAAAATTTTTCATATGACTCTTTCTTTTCTAATTACCATATGTATTTATTTTTTGAGACAGCGTCTCACTGTGTAGCCCTCAGTAGAGTGCTATGGTATCACAGCTCACAGCAACCTCAAACTCTTGGGCTGAAGGGATTCACTTGCCTCAGCCTCCCAAGTAGCTGGGACTACAGGCACCTGCCACAATGCCCAGCTATTTTTTTTGTTGCAGTTGCCATTGTTGTTTAGCTGGCGTGGGCCGGGTTTGAACCTGCCAACCTCAATGCATGTGGCTGGCGCCATAACCACTGTGCTGTGGGTGCCGAGCCTACCATATGTGTTTAAATGTAAGCAAGAGTTTTTATTACCTACATTTTCATATCTTCTACTTTCAAAATTATGCTGCAATATTGAGTATAATGTATGACATTACCCCATTTCCATAACACCTTACTATGACAGTGATAACACATAGAAAGTTTCATAAATAATCAAGCAAAAATGACAAACTGTGGTGAAAAGCAAATGGAGTCATTGAAACCTGAATTTCTACTAACAAATGAAAATGATTAGGCTCTGTGCCCGTAGCACAGTGGTTACGGTGTCAGTCACATACACCGAGGCGGGTGGGCTCGAACGCAGCCTGGGCCAGCTAACCAACAATGACAACTGCACCAAAAAATAGCCGGGCATTGTGGTGGGCGCCTGTAGTCCCAGCTGCTTGGGAGGCTGCGGCAAGAGAATCACTTGAGCCCATGAGTTTGAGGTTGCTGTGAGCTGTGATGCCACAGCACTCTACTGAGGGCAACATAGTGAGACTCTGTCTCAAAAAAAAAAAAAAAAGAAAAAGAAAAGAAAAAGAAAATGAGTATAGAATAATAGTAGGGGCACATTTTTTATTCCAATTTTTTTGTGATTATCCTTCTTTTCCACATGTAAAATAAAATCCTGCTAATTTAGTCCCTACTAAATCATAATTTTCAGAATTCAACATTTGAAGAACAGTAAGGAAAAGGTTGGATAAGTAAATAGATACATAAAGAACAGTGTTAGTGTCATATTTAGGTCATATAAGTGAACAACTTATTTACTAAGAGCAACCTCCCAGATATAACGACTAAAATGTTCACTGTATCTATAAGTCTTTCATATATTCCAGGTCCCAAGTGTAAATAAGCAGGATTAAATGCTTCTGTTTGGAACAGAGTAGGTTGTCCAGGTCATGGAATTAGCCTTACCCATGTAGCAAATCTAGCTGTAAGCATCAGCCACAGTGCAATATGAATCAGAATATGACATTTAGTGATGTAGTCACTCATCCAGTATCACTGAACATCTACTATGTGCCATGGTTGTACTAGTTACAGAGGATGTAGAGACCAATGTCTTCCCTCAAGGTGCTAGCATACATGCAGATGAATGGATTGCAATGCAGGGATTAAATCCAAGAATATAAAACATTATAATCACTGTAGGCCGGGTGAAGTGGTTCATGCCTGTAATTCTAGCACTCTAGGAGGCTGAGGCCGGTGGATTGCCTGAGCTCATAGGTTCTAGACCAGCCTGAGCAAAAGCCAGACCCCCATCTCTACTAAAAATAGAAAAAAACCCATCTCTACTAAAAATAGGCAAGAGGATCATTGAGCCCAAGAGTTGGAGGTTGCTGTGAGAGCTATGATGCTACGGCACTCTATCTAGGGCGACAGCTTGAGACTCTGTTTCAAAAATAAGTAAATAAATAAAATGGTATCTTGGAAGCAGATATAGGACCCTCACCAGACACTGAACCTGCCAGCACCTTCATCTTTGACTTTCACGCCTCTAGAAATGTAAGAAATCATTTTTTGTTCATTATAAATTACCCATTATATCAGGCATTCCATTATATCAGTACAAACAAATTGGGACAGTACCCTTTTTAGTTTTGCTGCTTTGACTCAGTAATATGCACTTAATTTTTCCCCATGCCCTTTCATGGCTTAATAGCTTCTTTCTTTTGAGTGTTGAATATTACTCCTGGGTAATATTCATCCTATTCATTTACTCAACTATTGAAAGACATCTTGGTTGATTTCAATTTTGGCAATTATGACTAAAACTGTTATAAATATTCATGTGCAGGATTTTGTGTGGACATAAGTTTTCAACTCCTTTGGGTAAATATGAAGAAGCACAATTGCTGGATCATATGGTAAAAGTATGTTCAGTTTTGTAAGAAACTGGCAAATTGTCTTCCAAAGCTACTATCATTTTGCATTTCCACTAGTGATGAGTGAGAGTTTCTGTTGCTCTGCACACTGGCCAACATTTGGTGGTGTTAATGTTCTGAATTCTGGCTTTTCTTTCTTTCTTTTTTGAGACAGAGTCTCAAGCTGTCACCCTGGGTAGAGTGCTGTGGCATCAAAGCTCACAGTAACCTTCAATTTGGGCTCAAGCGATCCTCTTGCCTCAGTTTTTCTATTTTCAGTAGAGACAGGGTCTTGCTTTTGCTCAGGCTGGTCTCAAACTTGTGAGCTCAAGCGATCCACCTGCCTTGGCCTCCCAGAGTGCTAGGATTACAGGCGTGAGCCACCATGCCCAGCAGAATTTTGGCTTTTCTATATGTATTAATATCTCATTGTTGTTTAAACTTGCAATTCCCTCATGACATATGATGTTAGACACATTTTCATATACCTACATACTATTTATGTGGTGAGATATCTGTTCAGACATTTTGCTCATTCATTCCATTAACAATCTCTTTCAGAGACCAGAAATTTTAAAATGTAATGAACTCCAGCTTATCCATTATGCCTTTAATATTTTTTCTAAAAAGTCATCACCATATTTAAGGTCATATAGGTTTTCTCCTATGTTGTTTTGCATTTTAACTTTAGGTCTATGATACATTCTGAGTTAATTTTTATGAAGGGTATAAGGTCTGTGTCTGGAGTCATTTTCTTTTCTTTTTTTTTTTTTTTTTTGCATGAGGATGTCCAGTTGTTGCAGTGGCATTTATTAAAAAGACAATCTTTGCTCCATTTCATCGCCTTTGCTCCCTTACCAAAAATCAATTGACTATATTTTTGTGAATCTTTTCCTGGGGTCTTTATTCTGTTTTAGAACTCCTGGGCTCAAGCAGTCCACCCACCTCAGCCTCCCAAAGTGCTAAGGTTACAGGCATGAGCCACTTCGCCTGGCTTATTTGGTTCTATTGCCTTTTTTTTTCTTTTTTTTTGAGACAGAGTCTCATTTTGTTGTCCCTATAGAGTGCTGTAGTGTCACAGCTCACAGCAACCTCAAACTCTTGGGTTCAAGTGATTCTCTTGTCTTAGCCTCCTGAGTAGCTGGGACTACAGGCGCTGGCCACAATGCCTGGCTATTTCTAGAGATGAGGTATTGCTCTGGCTCAGACTGGTTTCGAACCTGTGAGCTCAGTCAATCCACCTGCCTCAGCCTTCCAAAGTGCTAGGATTACAGGTGTGAGCCGCTGTGTCTGGCCTTCTATTGCTTTTTGTTTGTTTATTCTTTTATCAGTATCACAGTTTCTTTGCTTAGTGGAGCTTTAGAGTAGCATTGAAGTGACATAGTATCAGTCCTCTAATTTTGTTCTCCATATAAATGCTATTTAAAAAAAAAATTTTTAGGGGCGGCTCCTGTGGCTCAAAGGAGTAGGGCTCCAGCCCCATATGCCAGAGGTGGTGGGTTCAAACCCAGCCCCAGTCAAAAACTGCAAGAAAAAAAAAAAACCTTTTTTTTAAGTTTTTTTGTTTTTATGGGTCAATAATTGTACATATTTTTATTTTTTCAATACCTTTTTTTTTTTTTTTTTTTTTTTAGAGACAGAGTCTCACTTTGTCGCCCTCGGTAGAGTGCTGTGACATCACAGCTCACAGCAATCTCAAATTCTTGGGCTCGAGTGATCCTCTTGCCTAAGCCTCCCAAGTAGCTGGGACTACAGGCACTCCCCACAACACCTAGCTATTTTTTTTTTTGCATTTTTTGGCTGGGGCTGGGTTTGAACCCTCCATCTCTGGCATATGGGGCTGGCACCTTACTCCGTTGAGCCACAGGTGCTGCCCCTGGCTAGATTTTTATTTTTAGTAGAGGCAGAGTCTTGCTTTTGCTCAGGCTAGTCTCCAAGTCCTGAGCTCAGGCAATCCACCCACCTCAGCCTCCCAGAGTATTAGGATTACAGTCGTGAGCCACTTCTCCTGGCTTAGTTGTACATCCTTATAGGATGTGTGGGATGTTTTGATACAGGCATGTAATATGAATTAATCAAATCAGGGTAATTGGGCTATCCATCACCTCAGGCATTTAACATTTCATTGAGTTAGGAATATTCCAAATTTAGTTATTTTATAGTATACCCTAACTTATTGCTCATTATAGGTACTTAGTTGTGTTATCAAATATTGTTCACTCTATCTAACTATATATTTTTGAGACAGAGACTCACTATGTTGCTATCGGTAGAGTGCCGTAGCATCACAGCTCACAGCAACCTCAAACGCTTGGGTTCAAGCGATTCTCTTGCCTCCGCCTCCCTAGCAGCTGGGACTATAGGTGCCCGCCACAACACCCAGCTATTTTGTTGTTGTAGTTGTTCTTATTGTTGTTTGGCAGGCTAGGGCCTCGGTGTGTGTGGCTGGTGCTCTAGCTGCTGAGCTATAAACGCCAAGCCTATCTAACTATATTTTTATACCCATTAACCATCCCCATTTTATTCACCCCTCTCTGCTATTCTTCCTAGACTCTGGTCCTTTTATGGCTTAACCATCATTCTACTATCTGTCTCCATGAGATCAACTGTTTTTAATATTTAGCTCCCACATATGAGTGACAACACGCAATATTTGTCTTTCTGTGATTGGCTTATTTCACTCAATGTAATGTTCTCCAGTTCCATCCATGTTGTTACAAATGGCAGGATTTTGTTCTGTGTTACAGTTGTATAATATTCCACGATGTATATGTACTACAATTTCTTTATCTATTCATACATTTATGGACACTTAGAATGATTCCACATCTTGGCTATTGTGAATACAGTTGCAATAAACATTAGAGTGAAGATATCTTCTCAATATACTGAATTCTCTTCTTTTGGATATATACCTAACAGTGGGATTGCTGGTTCCTGTGGTAGGTCTATTTTTGTTTTTTCTTTTAGGTTTTCTATAGTGGTTGCACTAATTCAGATTCCCACCCACAGTGTATGAGTGGTCCTCTTTCTCCACATCCTCACCAGCATTATTGCTTGACTTTTCTTTTTTTTTTTTTTGAGACAGAGCCTCAAGCTGTCACCCTGGGTAGAGTGCCTTGGCATCATAGCTCACAGCAACCTCCAACCCCTGGGCTTAAGTGATTCTCTTGCCTCAGCCTCCCAAGTAGCTGGAATTACAGGTGCCTGCTACAACGCCTGGCTGAGGCAAGAGAATCCCCATAAGGCCAGGAGTTGGAGGTTGGTGTGAGCTGTGATGCCGCGACACTCTACCAAGGGCAATAAAGTGAGATTCTGTCTCTAAAAAAAAAAAAAAAAAAAAAAAGAACCCTTTGGAGTAACCCTTTGGAATATTCTCAGTAGGTGAATGATGTGAGCTGATTTATTTCTAAGAAGTTACTTTTATTTCTAAAAGGTTACTTTGGTTGTTACATAGATTTATTTATTTATTTATTTTTGAGACAGAGCCTCAAGCTGTCGCCCTGGGTAGAATGATGTGGCATCACAACTCACAGCAACCTCCAACTCCTGGGCTCAAGCGATTCTCTTGCCTCAGCCTCCCAAATAGCTGGGACTACAAGTGTCTGCCACAATGCCTGGCCATTTTTTGGTTGTAGCTGTTGTTGTTGTTTGGCAGGCCCGGGCTGGGTTTGAACTTGCCAGCTTTGATGTATGTGGCTGGCGCCTTAGCTGCTTGAGCTACAGGCGCTGCGTCAATTGCTTGACTTTTTGATAAAAGTCATTTTAACTGGGGTGAGATGCTCTCTCATTGTAACTCTGACTTGGACTTCTCTGATGGCTAATGATGCTGAGCATTTTTTCATATACCTGTTGACCATTTGTATGTCTAGAGAAATGTCTATTCGGGTTCTCCCCCCCCCCCCACATTTTTTAATCAGGTTATTTATTTATTTTTGTTATTAAGTTGTTTGAGTTCCTTATATATTTTGGGTATTAACCCCTTATCAGAAGAATAGTTTAGAAATATGTTTTTCCTGTCTGTGAATTATCTCTTCCCTTTGTTGATTGTTTCCTTTGCTCTGCAGAAACTTTTTAGCTTGATATAATTCCATTTGTCTATTTTTGATTTTGCTCACTGTGTTTTGGGGGTAAATTTATGGGGTTACAGTTGTTCAAGGTATTCCTTTATTATTACTATTATTATTATTTTTTTTTTTTGAGAAAGAGTCTCACCATGTTGCCCTGGGTAGAGTGCTGTGGCATCACAGCTCACAGCAACCTCAAACTCTTTGGCTTAAGTGATTCTCTTGCCTCAGCCTCCCAAGCCACAACACCCAGCTATTCCTTTATTATCTTTTTGATATCTATCTGTCTGTCATAATGCCACTTCTCTCATTCTAGATATTTACAGGTTGGGTGTTCTCTCTTATTCCTGATCTTCTCAAAGAATCTTTTGGTTTCATTGATTTTTCTCTGTTATTAATGTGAAACTATTATTTCCTATTATAGCCATTTTGTGTTATAAATTGTTCTCTACACAAAGCTTTAGCAACATCCCACAATTTTTGGTATTTTAATTTTCATTTAATTAAAATTACTTTCTGAGCCTGGCATGGTGGCTCAGGGCTGTATAATCCTAGCATTCCTGGAGGCCAAGGCAGGTGGATTCTTGAGCTCGGGAGTTTGAGACCAGCCTGAGCAAGAGTGAGACCCCCATATCTACTCAAAATAGAAAAACTTGCTGGGAGTCATTATGGGTGCCTGTAGTCTCAGCTATTTGAGAGGCTGAAGCAGGAGGATCCCTTAAACCAGAGTTTGAGGTTGCTGTGAGCTATCATGATGAAATGGCACTCTACCCAGGGCAACAGAGTGAGACTCTGTCTGAACATAAATAAATAAATGAATAAAATTACTTTCCAATTTTATTATTTACTTATTTATTTGAGACAGAGTCTCATTCTGTCCTCTTAGGTAGAGTGCTATGGCATCATCATAGCTAACAGCAACTCCAAACTCTTGGGCTCAAGTGATTCTCCTGCCTCAGCATCCCGAAGAGCTGGGACTGCAAGTGCCCACCGTGACACCCAGCTAGTTTTTTTCTTTTTTATTGGTAGAGACAGGGGTCTCACTCTTGCTTAGGCTGGTCTCCAACTCCTGAGCTGAAGCAGTCTACCTGCGTCAGCTTCCCAGAATGCTAGGATTATGGCTGTGAGCCACCGCACCTGGCCCCAATTCTATTTCTGACTTATTCTTTGATCCGTGCATTATTAAGAGGTATGCTATTTCATTTTCAAATATTATGAACATTTCCAAAGATCATTTTTGCTATTAATTTCTAAGTTAATTCCACTATGGTAAGAAGACATATTTTGCAAAACTTAAATTACTTTCAATCTATTGAAACTATTTCTGGCTTTGTGTGGGTTTTAGGCAATGTTCTCACTAATCAAATTTTTTCACATTGTTCTTTCCCTGGCCTCAAGTACATTTTTCACGCACATTCACTGGTTGGTACTCTGCTGAATAACTGAATGAAATAACTGATCCCCCCAAATGGAAAGATGTTCCATGCTCATGGATTGGAAGAATTAATATTGTTAAAAATGACAACTCTACCCAAAGCAATTTACTGATTCAATGTAATCTCTATCAAAAAACCAATGTCAAGCTGCGTGCAGTGGTTGATGCCTATAATCCTAGTACTCTGGGAGATCCAGGCAGGAGGATTGCTTGAGGCTAGGAATTCAAGACCAGGCTGAGCAAGAGTGAGACCCCATCTCTACCCTAAATAGAAAAATTAGCTGGGCCTCGTGGTGGGGGCTTGTAGTCCCAGCTACATGGGAGGCTGAGGCAAGATGATTGCTCATGCCCAGGTATTTGAGGTTGCAATGAGCTATTGATACCACTGCACTCTAGCTTGCGTGACAGAGCAACCCCAGTCTCAAAAAAATTATATATATATATATATGACATTCTTCATAGAAATAAAAAAAGCAATCCTAAAATTTGTATAGAATCATTAAAAAACTCCAATAGTCAAAGCAATCTGGAGCAAAAGAACAAAGCTGAAAGCATCACACTACCTTGAAAATATTCTACAAAGCTATAATAACCAACCAGTATGGGCATGGCATACAAATAGACACACATACCAATGGAACAGAATAGGGAACCCAGATATAAATACATGTACTTATATCCAACTCATTTTTTTTTGAGACCAAGCCTTAAGCTATTGCTCTGGATAGAGTGCTATGGCATCACAGCTCACAGCAACCTCCAACTCCTGGGCTCAAGCAATTCTCCTGCCTCTGCCTCCCAAGTAGCTGGGACTACAGGTGCCCGCCACAACACCCAGCTATTTTTCGGTTGTAGCCGTCGTTGTTGTTTGGCGGACCGGGGCTGGATTCTAACCCACCAGCTTAGGTGTATGTGGCTGGGGCCCCAGCTGCTTGAGCCACAGGCACTGAGCCCCAATTCATTTTTGATAAAGGAGCTGAGGATACTATGGGGAAAGGATAGTCTCCTCTTTTTTTTGAGACAGAGTCTCACTCTGTCCCCCTGGGTACCATGGTATCATCATAGCTCACAGCAATCTCAAACTCTTTGGACTCAAGCGATTTTCTTGCCTCAGCCTCCCGAGTAGCTGAGACTATAGGTGCCTGTCACAATACTGGGCTAGATTTTCTATTTTTAGTAGCGACAGGGTCTCACTCTTGCTCAGGCTGGTCTTGAACTCCTGAGATCAAGCAATCCTCCTGCCTCAGTTTACCAGAGTGTTAGGATTACAGGCGTGAGCCACTGCACCTGTCGAGGATAGTTTCTTCAATAAACGTTTCTGGGGGGCAGCACCTGTGGCTCAGTGAGTAGGGCTCCCTCCCCGTATACTGAGGGTGGCAGGTTCAAACCTGGCCCTGGCCAAACTGCAACAATAACAACAACAAAAAATAACCGAGCGTTGTGGCGGGCACCTGTAATCCCAGCTACTCAGGAGGCTGAGGCAAGAGAATCTCCTAAACCCAAGAGCTGGAGGTTGCCGTGAGCTGTGATGCCATAGCACTCTACTGAGGGCAACAAAGTGAGACTCTGACTCAAAAAATAAAAATAAAAATAAAATAAACATTTCTGAGGAAACTAAATAACATATACAAAATGAAACCAGACCCCTCTCCCTCATCATACACAAACATAATATCAAAATGGATCTAAGACTTAAGTCTAAAACCCGAAATTGTAGGGTGCAGGGGCTAATACCAGTAATTCTAGCACTCTGGGAGGCCAAGGCAGGTAGATAGCTTGAGCTCACTAGTTCGAGACCAGCCTGAACAAAAAGCGAGACCCCTGTCTCAACTAAAAATACAAAAAAAAAAAAAAAAAAAACAACTGAGGCAAGAGAATCGCTTTGGCCCAAGAGTTGGAAGTTGCTGTAAGCTATGATGCCACAGCACTCTACCCAGGGCAACGGAGCAAGACTATGTCTCAAAAAAAAATTAATTAATTAATTAAAAAAACCCGAATCTATGAAACTGTTTGAAGAAAACATTGGGGGAAATTCCTAGGACATTGATCTGGGTAAAGATTTTTTGTGTAAGTTCTCAAAAGTATAGACAATGAAAGCAAAAATAGACTAAATGGGATTGCTAAAAAGCTTCTGCACAGCAAAGGAATCACTGTATAGAGTGAAGAAACAGCCCATAGAATGGGAGAAAGTATTTACAAACTATCCATCTGACAAGGTATTAAGAACTAGAATATATAGCCAGGCGTTGTGGTGGGCGCCTGTATTCACAGATACTCAGGAGCTGAGGCAAAAGAATCGCCTACGCCCAAGAGTTGGAGGTTGCTGTGAGCTGTGGTGCCACTGCAATCTACTAAGGGTGACAAAGTGAGACTCTGTCTCTAAAAAAAAAAAAAAAAGAACCAAAATATATAAGGAACACAAACGACTCAATGGCAAAACAACAACTCAATTTAAAGAATGGGCAGAAGATCTTTCTTTTTGTTTGTTTCTTTTTTTTTTTTTTGAGATAGAGCCTCAAGCTATCACTCTGGGTAGAGTGCTGTAACATCACAGCTCACAGCAACCTCAAACTCCTGGGCTTAAGCGATTCTCTTGCCTCAGCCTCCTGAGTAGCTGGGATTACAGGTTCCCTCCACAATGCCCAGCCATTTTTTTGGTTGTAGTTGTCATCGTTTGGCAGGCCCAGGCCGGATTCGAACCCACCAGCTTCAGTGTATGTGGCTGACACTTTAGCCTCTCGAGCTATAGGCGCCACCTGGGCAGAAGATCTTAATTGAGATTTCTCAAAAGAACACTTACAAATGGCCAAAAGGTACAGGCAGAAAGGTTAAACATAAGTAATAATCAGGGAAATGCAAATCAAAACCACAATGAGATTCCATCTCATCCCAGTTGAAATGACTTTTATCAAGGACAGGGAATAATGGATGCTGGCAAGAATATGGAGAAAGGGTAACCCTTGTGCACTATTGGTGGGAATGTAATTTAGTATAGCCAGTATGGAGAACAGTATGGATGTTCCTTAAAAAACTAAAAAGAGGGCTGTGCATGGTGGCAGGTGGCTGTAGTCCCAGCTACTCAGGAGGGTGAGGCAAGAGGATCCCCTGAGCCCAAAAGACTGAGGCTGTTGTGAGCTATGATGATGCCATGGCACTCTAACCAGGGTGACAGAGTGAGACTACGTCTCAAAACAAAACAAAACAACCCCCCCCCCCAAACTGAAACAAGAACTACCACATTATCCAGCAATTTCACTACTGGATATATATATATATATGTATATCCCATATATCAAAGAGATATCTATGCTTCCTTTTAATGCAGCACTATTCATAATTGCCAAAATACAGAATCAACCTAAATGCCTATCAGTGGATGAATGAATAAAGAAAATGTGGCATATATTATACAGTAGATATTATTCAGTTATAAAAAAGAATGAAATCCTAGGTTGGGTGAGGTGGCTCACACCTGTCATCCTAGCACTCTGAGAGGCTGGGGCCGGTAGATTGTCTGAGCTCAGGAGTTTGAGACCAGCCTGAGCAAGATCTATACTAAAAATAGAAAAACTAGCCAGGAATGTGGCAGGCGCCTGTGATCCCAGCTATTTGGGAGGCTGAGGCAAGAGGATTGCTCAAGCCCAAGAGTTTGAGGTTGCCGTGAGGTATGATGAGGCCATGGCACTCTATCCAGGGAAACAGAGTGAGACTCTATCTCAAAAAACAAACTAATCAGGCTTAGTGCTTGTAGCTCAGAGGCTAGGGTGCCAGCCACATACACTGAAGCTGGCGGGTTCAAATCCAGCCCAGGCCTGCCAAAAAACAATGATAACTACAACCAAAAAATAGCCGGCGTTGTGGTGGGTGCCTGTAGTCCCAGCTACTTGGGAGGCTGAGGCAAGAAAATCAATCGCTTTAAGCCCAAGAGTTTGAGGTTGCTGTGAGCTATTACGCAACAGCACTCTACTGAGGGTGACAAAGTGAGACTCTGTCTCACCAAAAAAAAAAAAAAAAAAAGAATATAGTGACCTAGTTATTTCATATGTGTTTTTTTTTTTTTTTTTTTTTTTTTTTTGGGGGGGGAAACAGATCCTGAACCTGTTGCCCTGGGTAGAGTGCTGTGGCTTCACAGCTCACAGCAACCTCCAACTCCTGGGTTCAAGTGATTCTCCTGCCTCTGCCTCCCAAGTAGCTGGGACTAGCGGCACCCACCACAATGCCCAGCTAGTTTTTTGTTGCAGCCATCATTGTTGTTTGGTGGGCCCGGGCTGGATTCAAACCCTCTAGCTCAGGTGTATGTGGCTGGCACCTTAGCAACTTGAGCCACAGGTGCCGAGCATTTCACATGTCTTGTCAACCGAAAT
>CAUYPK010039330.1:0-16607 GCA_963574355.1 Loris lydekkerianus | reverse complement strand
CCACAGGGGGTTTTCTAAAATTTCTTTTCTTCTCTTTTCTAGATCTTCTTGGAGTGTTTTGATCTTGTTTTGCACCATCTCAGATCTGTTGGCATAAAAGTAGCACTTCTCCTGCAAAAATAAACAGATGCCTCCCTTTTTATAACTAGATATTTTCATCATGTTATATGAATCATCAGTGTTCTTACTTTTTCGTATATTATTTCTATTAGAGCTATTTTACCCTTCCTCTTATTGTCATATTCTCCCTAAATTTCTAACATATTTGCTTTTAATCATTTTAAATTTGTATATATATGTACATTTAGTCACTATACATACATATATGCATATATGTCGGCACAATTGTTATTGCTTCATTACATTTTAAATCCTACACATTTAAATATCCCCCAGAGCCTCTGTTAATTTTTTCTTCATAAACTATGTGTATTTGGTCTTGTATTATTGCCACACCTGATTTATTTTAATTATATGTTAGCATTTTATTGGTATGTCTTATTGTCTTTTATTTGATGATTTATGATGCACTATTTGAAATACACAGAATAACATAAGTAAAATATATTTGGTTAGAGACTATAAAAATAAAGTGAGCAACTATGACCCCACTATCTTCCATCACAAGACTAAAAAACTTTTATGATTCAATGTTTTTTTTTAAGTTTGATCACATAAATATCCATGAAAAATAGTTTTCATTATAAGAAAATGATGCCATTTTATACATATACTTGGATCATTTTTCCCAATGAATATCAATTTTAAGAACCCTTCACATTCTTAAATATAGCTATAGTGAAATCATTTTTACTGCTGAATTGTTTTTCATTGTATGAGTCTGCCATTTGTCAATTCATCCTCCTGTGGATGAAAATTTGTGTTTACAAACTTGTTACTCTTGTAAACAATGCTGTTACAATGTATCCTACTTTTTCAAATTTGTTTCTATTATAAACAATGTTGTTACAAACATTATTTTCTGATGTAAATTTACAGAATGTGACTTAGATTATATATATATACACACACATTATATACATACACATATATAAAATCTCCTAAGTCACATGCTGCATAAAGTGTGATCTTTGGACCAAAACCAGTAGCATCACCTGGGACTTGTTAAAAATGCTGATTATTAGGCTCCACCTCAGGTTTGCTGAATCAAAGACTCTGTGGATGGCAGTAACCACTGTATAATTTCAATGTATTGTAAAGTTTGCAAATTGTTTGTCTACGGTGGTGATTTATTTATATCTCTACTATATCTCATCTTTCAAGGGAAGGCATTGTACTGCTGGTATTTGACATTCATCTTCACAAGGCAAGACTAAAGGTAAAAGCATATTATGTCCCAGGCTGACTGTATCTGTGTAGACTCCTTTGAGCACTAAATATGTTCCACCCCCTTCTTCAGTATTTGGTGTCATCAGAACTTTTTTTTTTTTACCTTTTGTCCATTTAATACAAGTAAATAATAAAATATAAGTACAGCCATGTTTTCTTTCTCCAATAATTTTCAAAGGTTATTTTCACATGGTTTTTACTTTTTCAGTGATGTTTTTTATTGTTAATTTTCCTATTGGTTTATCTTTTTCCAGTTTTTTTTTTAATATAAGTTTCATATATTTTTGGACACTAACCCCTTGTTATTTATATTTGGTAAAAATGTTATTATGGTTTGTGGATAGAGTTTTCTATCTTTTTATGAGGTTTATTTGAACTTCTCAATTTTAGTAGTCACACATAGAATATTCTTTTTTGTGTTTAGGGACTGTATCTTAAGAACTACTTGCATGTGCATGTGTTTATTACAAAATGTAATTAAATACAAAAAAGGAAATGTTTATTGCAACTTTGCAGTAATGAAAAAAAGGATAAAACCATATATTTGTATATGTAGACAATGATTGGAAAAATATGTTATATAAAAAATTTGAAAAATAATTTTTATAGTATCTTTATACAATAGAAACACAACAAAAAAGAATAAAATGTCTATGGTTGCATAGATAAGTAAGACATGAGCAGAGGACATATGGAACAGGCAGCATAAACAAATGGGAACGCACTGTAACAATAATAAAGGGGTAATGTCCAAGAGTTAAGGTAAGTAGGAAAGTGAGATATAAGTAAATAACATATTAAAACAGACAATGCAAACAAACTGGATGCTGAGTGTGACAATAACAAGATGAGCATAACCCCAAGTGTCACAAGAAATGTAACAGAAACAACATAGGGCGTATTATATCACATTACTTTTTGATCCCCACACCCCATGGGCTTTGGACACCATGACACATCTAGCCCTAACCAAGTAAGGTGAAAGACTACCACCCCAGATGTGTAGCCACTATTATCACTTTTGGAGTATACTATCAGTTGCTTATTAAACTTTTCACTTGTTTACTCAATTTGCTGTGTCCTTTGCTTTCATTCTTCAGTCCTGAGGAAACAGGAAATGAGGTTTTCACATAAACCATCAACCACCAGCATCACCTATGTGCATAAATATTTGTATACACTCTTACGACTACAAAGAATACTGTTAACATTAACATTGGTTAAAATGGTGTGTGGGATTGGAATTATTAATAATATAGTGGCCTATTCATAGATTCTTATATTTGTTAACTTCTTCTAAGAATTATAAAAACCTATTTCATCCATCAAAAAGAATGCCTTTAACTTTTATGACTATGTTACTCAAAGCAAAATATTAACAAAAATATAATTGTGGAGAAAGGTTTGCCTACAACATTATGCCCCACTAAGATAACAATCATTATCATTGTGATGGTAACCATTTTGTTAAGTATATAAACATGAACATAATTTACCTAAACAGAAAAATGCTGATTTTTATGTAAAGTAGGCACTCACGAAAAGGTCTTTTAGTTGGATGAGTAATCCTTAATATATAACCAGAGAGAGAGAGAGAGAATAAATTTCATCTCTACTTTGTCAACATTTATAGTAATTCTTTCTTAATTGAGCTAATTATTGCATTCACCCTATAATCTCCAAAATAATGCCAAATTATATTAGTCTCAGCATGGATTCCTGTCATGCTTTCTATGTTAATGAAATTGAATTTTTTATTTTGCCTTTTACAATGACAGCACTTGGTTTTGATGGCAAGTCTTTATTGTTTCAAGGGGTTTATTTATATTTATGCTTTATTTAGCTATTTTAAGAGAATATGTAGTATATGCAAATTTTATCTCATATTTTACTAATGGTTGATGTTATCAGTCTAACTAATTATGTTTTTGCAGAAGTATGGTATAAAGGACATGCAGTGTTTGTTCCGGTAAAAACAATATGCTGCCCCTTCCATTAGGGAAGCGATCCAATATAATCAACCTGTCACCAGTAGGTGGCTGATCCTCTTGAGGAGTGATACCATATGGGTACTCAGTGTTGGTCTCTGCTGCTGGGACATTGGACACTCATCATAGTTACAGCCAGGTTGATGATGCTAAGTTGAAGTCCTTATTTCTGAGTCTATTCCTAGTATCCATTCTTGCCACCATGGCCACTTTGTTTATGAGCCCATTGGGCGATGATGGGGGTGAATAAGGAAAGAGACTAGTATCCACATAATGGGTTTTCATATCAACTTGATTATAAAATTCCTCCTCCCGTTGAGGTTACCTTTTGGTGAGCATGCACATTGGACACAAATATGTGTATCTTCACAGTTTTGCCAGGATACTTTTGATTTGCATTTCTTTGATGATTAGGGATGATGAGAATTTTTTTCCTGTTTCTTAGCCATTCATCTGTCTTCTTCAGCGAAGGTTCTCTTCGTACTCTTGCTGAGTGATAGATGAGATTGATAGATGAGATTGATAGATGAGATTGTCTTTTTTTGTTTATTAATTTGAGTTCTCCATAGTTCCTTGTTATCAAGCCTTTGTCCAATTCATAATATGCAAATATCTTTCCCCATTCTGAAGGTTGTCTATTTGCTTTGATTGTTGTGTCCACAGCTGTGTAAAAGCTTTTCAGTTTCATTAAGACCCAGTTATTTATTTTTGTTGTTGCAATTGACACAGAAGTCTTCTTCATAAAATCTTGCCCCAAGCTAACATACTCAAAAGTTTTCCCCACATTTTCTTCCAGGCTTTTTATGATTTCATGTATTAGATTTAAGTCTTTTATGAACTTTGAGTCAAAGTTCGTAAGTGGTGAAAGGTGTGGGTCCAGTTTCAGTTTTTTACATAAGGTTACCTAGTTCTCCCAGCACCATTTATTGCATAGAGAGTCTTCTCTCCAGTGGATGCTTTTGTTTGGTTTATCAGAGATCAGATGACTATAAGAAACTGGTTTCATCTTTTGGTTTTCTCTAAAAACAAAAAAAAAAGGTGTGTCATCTTTTGGTTTTCTATATGGTTCCAAATGTCTATGTCTCTATTTTTGTGCCAATACCATGTTGTTTTGATCACTGTGGACTTGCAATATAGCCTAAAGTCTAGTATAGTGATGCCTCTAGTGTCATTTTTATTACTAAAAATTGTCTGGGCTATATGGGGGTTTCTGGTTACATACAAAACAAAAAGCTACTTTTTCCAGTTCTTCAAAATATGATGCTGGCATTTTAATGGGGATTACAATTGAATCTTTAGATTTCTTCAGGAATAAAGAAATATTGACAATGTCTATTCTTCCCAGTGAAGAGCATGGTATGCTCCTCCATTTGTTAATGTCTTTTGCTATTTCTTTTCTTAGGGATTCAAAATTCTTTTTGTAGAGGTTTTCACCTCTTTTGTTAGGAATCTTCTTAGGTATTCAATTTTCTTTGAGCTACTGTGAATGGAATTGTGTCTTTGATTAGCTTCTCAACTAGGCTGTTCTTGGCATATACGAAGGCAACTGATTTGTGGACATTGATTTTATATTCTGAGACATTACTACATTTTTTTGATCACTTCCAGGAGTCTTGTGATTGAGTCTTTGGAGTTTACTAAGTATAAGAAAATATCGTAGGCAAAGAGAAAAAGTTCAATTTCTACTGCCCCCATTTGGATGCCCTTTATTACCTGCTCTTGTCTGATTACATAGAACTTCGAGTTCTATGCTGAATAGTTGTGGTGATAGTGGACAACATTGTCATGCTCCAGTTCTAAGTGGAAAAGCTATCAGTTTTTCTCCATTTAGTATAATATTAGCTGTGGCTTTGTCATAGATAGCATCAGTCAGTTTAAGAAATGTGCCACCTATGCCTGTATTCTTCAGAGTTGTAATTAGAAAAGGATGTTGAATTTTATCGAATGTTTTTTATGTATCTATTGAGAGGATAATATGGTCTATGTATATTTATTTGCTTGCATATATTAAACCAGCCTTGTGGGTGATGCCTGTGGCTCAAAGGAGTAGGCCACTGGCCCTATACACCAGAAGTGGTGGGTTCAAACCCAGTCCCAGTCAAAAACTGCAAAAACAAATAAATCAGCCTTGCATCCCTGGGGTGAAACCTACTTAATCAATCTTGTATGACTTTTTAATGATAAGCTGTAATCTATTTACTAGGACTTTATTGAAAACTTTTTCCTCTATATTTTTTAGTGAAATTGTTCTGTAGTTCTCCTTTTTAGTTGGATCTTTTCCTGGTTTTGGTATCAGGGTGATGTTTGCTTCATAGAACATGTTGGGGAAGATTCCTTCTTTCTCAATTTTTTTGGAATAGTTTCTGTAGTATGGGTATAAGCTGCTCTTTGAAGTTTGATAGAATTCTGTTGTGAAGCCATCTGGACCAGGGCATTTTTTTGTTGGGAGTTTTTTTATTGTTTCTTTTGTCTCAGTGCTTGAAATTCGTCTGTTCAGGAGATCTGTATCTTCTAGATTAAGTCTAGGGAGAGAGTGTGATTCCACGTCATTGATTCATTTCCTCCACGTTGTCAAATTTCTGAGCATACAGTTTCTTGTATTATTCAGGGATAAACTCTTGTATCTCTGTGGCATCTGTTGTTATTTCCACTTTGGAGTTTTTGATCGAGTTTACTAGAGATTTTACTTTTCTTTCTAGTTAGTCTGGCAAAGACTAACCTATTTTATTTACTTTTTCAAAAAAAAATTTAAAAAAAATTTTATTAAGTCATTTGTACATAGATCATAAATACATTTATGCCATTATGGGATTCAATATGTTGATTCTTTGTACTTGGAGTGCTTGGAATGCTTATATCCTACTAATCAACATAGCTTTCACCTCATTTACCCAATTACAGCATTAAGACATTTGTGTTCTACACCTGATAGATCCAACTTGTTTCATTAATTTTCTGAATGTTTTTTGTTTGTTTTCAATATCATTAAGCTCTGATTTAATTTTGGTTATTTCTTTTCTTTTGCTGGATTTAGAGTTAGATTGTTCTAGTTTTTCCAATTCCATAAGATAAATAGTGAGTATGCTGATGTGCTCATTTCTGTTTTTTTAATGTATGCATCTAGTGTAATAAATTTTCCTCTCAGGACTACTTTTGCTGTATCCCACAGTTTTGGTAACTTGTGTCTTCATTGTTGTTGTTTGAGGAAAGTAAAAATTTCCTCTTTTTTATCTTTGTGAAACCAAGTATCAACATAAACTTGCTTAGTTTCCAGAACTTTGTGTGGGAATACACATTTTTGTTAGAGTTGAGATTCACCTTTATAGCCTTGTGGTCTGATAAAAGACATGGTATTTTGCTGAGGTTTGATTTGTATCCTAGGATGTGATCTATTTTGGAGTATGTGCCATGAGCCGACAAGAAAAAGTATATTCTTTTGCTTTGAGATGATGTATTCTGTATGTCTATTAATCCCATTTGTTCTAGGGTCACAAGTCATTTGTATCCTTGCTTAGTTTCTGTTTAGAGAATGTGTGCAGTTCTGACAGAGGGGTGTTGAACTCCCCAATATTACAGTATTATGGGCTATGATATTGCTTAGACCCCTCAAGGTCTGTTTTATAAATCTGGAAGCACTTAAGTTAGGTGCCATAAATGTTAAATATTGAGATGTATTCTTGTTGTATTATCCATTTGACCAGTATAAAGTGTCCTCATGTTCCCTTGGGGAGAGGTTGCTATGTTTTGGTTTTATACATTTTTAGAAATTCTCTGTCCATTCCTTCCCTCTGTTTTCTTCTTGTTCACTTTTTTCTCCACCTTTTTCCTTCTCACTACTTCCTTCACTTTAAGTTACCTTGCCTCAGAGCTTAGGCATTGACTTGACCCTTTGGTTTAAGGTCAAAAAGAAGAAAAGGGGGAAAAGATAGAAGGAAGAAAGAAGAGAGAACAAACAAAAAAAGTGGGTGAAAGAAGAGAAAGAGAGTAACAGGAGAATTGGTGTTGCTCAGCAGGGTCTCATGCCACAACTCACAATTCTAGGACTTTGGCGGGGGCGGGAGTGATATGGCTGGGTGAGTTCCTCATAAGAAAGAGCTTCATAGAAGCCTTGGCAAAAGGGGGACCCACTTCTATCAAATATGGAAAGAGAAAAAATAATCAGTAGTAAATTCCAGTGGGGCCCTACCAATATTGTCTTTCCAAAGGTCAAAGCTAGGTCACCCTAGACCATGACCTCTTATCCTCCTTGAACCAAGCCAATGCCATGACTCTCCCTCATCACCAATGCCATGACCCCCCAGCACTCAGAGAAAGGAAAAATAATACAAAGAGATAAAGAAAAATTTATACTGTGTAATGATTGGAAAAGTAGAACAATTTCTACTAAAAGAGCAATGAAAGGAGAGAAATATAAAAGAAAGAATAAAAGTGGCTGAAATACCATAACAAAAAAATATATATTGCAATATATTTCTTGGTGGCATATTTTGCTGTGATATACAGAGATGGAGAATGTATGCTGTTTTGCTGTGAAAAATTAGGGCCATATGGTACTCTCTTCGATGAAGAGGATATTTGGTCCTTTCTTCTATTCTTAGTTGCCCTCATTCAGGGCTTGATTATTTCATTAGCATTTGTACCCTTTGGGATTGAGTCTAGCCAGATTACTAAGGAGTCATGACTCACAGAGTACCCTAACAATTCCAAGGACCACTCAGCTCACCCCAAGGATCCATCCCTGAGTTCAGGAGGCACACTTGAATTGGCTGTTCACTACGACCTTGCAGAAAGTTTCTCACACATGGCTTTCCCACAATGGTGGTGCCCCACTAAGTCCACCCACTTGTTTATGCCTTTAAGGTAGCTCCAGAGAGCAGTTTAGCCCCAAATCAAAAAACTGCAGGACAGCTCCTTTGATCCCCAGTCCTCCGTGTGTGGGCTGGCTGGTCATTCCATGCCCATTTTTAAGCCCTTGCCTTCTGTTGTTGGTTTTCATCAGCTCCAGACTTCCTCACTATCTACTGTGTTCCACCACTGTTTCATTGCGCCCCCATATTGATGTCTTTAGGTCTAGGTGGGTTCTTCCAGCCAGAGGTGGTTGGAGTTTTCTTTCTCCTGCCTCACACAAGTGGCTAGTAAGGAGATGTTTCTACTCCACCATCTTGCTCCATACAGTTATACTGGTAAAATGTTGTAGGTCCATTTGGGGAATGTTGAGAGAAAGATTCTTTCCTCAAAGATGACTGTCTTCCTCTTCATTCATGGCATTCTATATCTGTAAACTAGTTCACATCTGAGAATTAATGGAGACACCACAATTTTTTTAATCCAAGTTGGACTTTGATTTATAGGGTCTATATATTTTCTGCTTATGAAGATAAACTAAGAATTTAGTAGGCTTTCTATCTATTTCACTTCTAGGAACATCACCATCCACTAGTTAATGTCAGAGACCTAAAAAATACTGATCGCTACTTCAACTCTTCCATCCATTATGAAAATTATATCCACCTTGCTTTGAAGGTTCACTCCAGGGTACAGTCTGTCTCATTGCATTTAGGTTTTTCAACAGTGAGGTTGTCATAATCACTGTAAGGTCTGGCCAACAGAGAAGAGCAATCACAGAATACTTCAAGGACAATAGGGCTCTCCTCCTCATGGGTTCGTTGTAGTTGTGGTGAAAAGTATTTCTATATACACACATATATACATATATGTACATATATTTATATATATGTATTTATGGCATGTATATACACACACACACACATATATATACACACACACACACACACACACACACATATCCTTGCATTCCTGGACTAATAATGTTAAGTAATAGTGCACTCTATTGAAATAATAAAAATTATATATGTTCTAAAATCAGTAAAAAGATTTATAAATATGTATCAATACAGCACATGTACAGACATGTATATATATGTGAATGTACATGGACAAATACACATACACAAAAGTCCAAAACTCTTGTCTATACTAACTATAATTAGCTCAAAATATGAATAACAATTTTCAATTCAAAGTGACAGTTGTAATACACTTAGCAATAAATTTGAAAAATGCAATAACCATCTGTATAAATTTATAAAATTCTTATTAACTCTATAAATAAGTAAATAAATGAAAGACTTATAATTAGAAAATGAATGCAGTCAAGCATAAGAATTTGCAAAGTTAGTTCATAAATTTAATGTAATTCCAATCAGAATAACTATTTTAATGCTTGGATATAATGGCCAAATAATTTATTTAGAAAAGATGCCTAAGGCTAGCCAAGAAAATTATGAAAAGGTAGGAGACTTGTGCTTTACATTAAAAATACCCTAAATTCAATTAATAATACATAATAGTTTTTTCATAGTAATAGACTATTATATTATGCATTAGAGATTGTAAAAGTTGTAAATAAGGGGACAAAAAAATATTAAAGATTTTGGTTTAGGGATATGCGTTTTAAACAAGAAACAAAACAACACTGAAGATTTAAAAGGGAAAAGAAACATAATTATATTTTAGTTTTAGCTGGAGCACATATATAGAAGGTTGTGCAAGTTAATCCCTTCAAGATATTTCACAAATTCAATAAATATTTTTCTTTGATCTAAGTGGAAGTGTCTTTCCCACCATAATAGGTCTTTCTGCACACATTGGGAAACAATTGTGAGGATTCTGCCAGATGATTGAATATCTATTCAAATTATGCATTCTGAAACTGGGGAAATAGCCAATGGATGTTTTGGGTATTCTAGAATCACTATTAGTTTAAAGCCCATGACCAGTAGTCCCTAAAAGGTCAGATTATTTTCTTTTCCTCAATAAGTAAATTATTAATATCATATATGCAAAATTTAGTCCTTAGATTAATTTTTATTTTATATATGCTGTATTTCATTTTATGGGGTACAATTAAAATTTTGTTATAGAGATATATTATACATCTTATATAGCAGTAAAAGCTGAACTTTTGGTTTAGTATACCCATCACCTGAATAGTGTACATTGTACCCAATAAGTAGTTATAATTAGGTAATTTCTCTCTCACTTTCTCTCTGTATCTCTCTCTCCCTATCCTCCACCCCTTCCCCCCCCTCTCATTTGAACACAGGGTCTTGCTTTGTCACCCAGACTAATGTGCAATAGTGAATGGTGTCATTGTATCTCACTGCAACCTCAAACTCCTGGGTCCAAATGATTCTCCTCTCTCAGTTTTCTGAGTAGCAGGTGCTACAGGTGTGAACTAATACACAAAGCTAATTTTTCTAACTTTTTGTAGACACAGGATCTCCCTCTTGCTCAGGCTATTCTTGACCTTCTGGCTTCAAGTAATCCTCCTGCCTTGACCTCCAAAAGTGTTATGATTATATATTTGAGCCACCATGTGCAACTCCAATAGGTAATTTTCCATCTCTCACTTGCTCCCACCTTCTAAACCATTGTTAAAATGTCAAAAATCAATAGTTGGCATTTTTTTTTTTTCCCAGAGAAAAATGGGCATTATGATGGAAGTAATATTGTATCTCACTGTGGTTTTCATTTGCATTTCACTGATAATTTTGAGCATTTTTCCATGTTTCATGGCCATCCATATATTATTTTTAGAGAAATGTCTGTTCATATGTTTTACCCATTTCTTAATGGAATTATTTGTATTTTTCTTGTCGTTTTCATTCCTTGGAGAATTTTGTATGTTTGTCTTTTTTTTTTTTTTTTTTTTTTAGAGACAGAGTCTCACTTTATCACCCTTGGTAGAGTGTCATAACATCACAGCTCACAGCAACCTCCAACTCCTGGGTTTAGGCAAGTCTCTTGCCTCAGCCTTCTGAGTACCTGGGATTACAGGTGCTTGCCACATGCCCAGCTAATTTTTGTTGTTGCAGTTTGGCCAGGGCTGTATGTTATCTTTATTTTGACACAGAGTTTTCAAGTATTTTTTCCTATCATGTAGGTTGTCTATTTTTTTCTGTTAATTACATGTTTTGGCTGTGCAGAAGCTTTTTCATTTAAGTAAGTTCCCTTTGTCTATCTTTTGTTTTGTTGAATTTTCTTTTGGGGTCCTAGTCATAATTTCTCTGCCTATGCCAATTTCCAGAAGAGATTTTCTTAGTTTGTTTGTTTGTTTTGTCTAGAAGTACTATGGTTTCTGGTACTATATTTAAATCTTAATACTTCTTGGATTAATTTTTGTAGATGGTGAGAGTTAGGGATCCAGTTTCATTCTTCTACACATGATTATCCAATTTTCCCAACACCATTTATTAAATAGTCAGTCTTTTTGAGCTGTATGTTCATGTCTGTTTTGTCTAAGCTCATTTGGTTCTAGATATGTGACTTTATTCCTGGGGTCAGTATTGTGTTTCACTGAGATATGTTTCACCCATTTATGTTCCTTTTTTATACCCCTATCATTCTGTTTTTGTTACTATAATCTTAGCTGTACAATTTGAAGTCAGGTAATGTGATGCTTCTACATTTTCTTAGCTTAAGATTTTTTTTAGCTACCTGGAGTCTTGTTAGATACCATATGAAATTTATATTTTTTTCTAATTCTCTGAAAAATGACTGACATCTTTGTAAGAATTGCATCAAATCTATTGCTTGCTCTGGGAAGCATGTTTATTTTAACAATATCAATTTTTCTAATCCATGACCATGGGATGTTTTTCTATTTGTTTGTGTCACTTAGATGAAGTATTAATTTAGAATACTTCAAGAGATACCTGAAGTTATTGAACCAAATGATTTTTAGTTTATTGACATATGGACAAAATGTCCCTATGCAGCACACTACTTCATGAAGATTAATATGAAATGTCTTCCCTTGGGGGGATTTTTTTTTTTTTTTTTATATAACCATGTTGAGTTCATGTGCTTTCTTTGTAGATGTTAACGCTTCCCTTATTATACTCCATAATTTATTTTTCTATGAATGTGTTAGTCTCTGTCCTCTATCTTATTGTGCTCTTAACTTTAGCTGCATATGGAAAAATTAAAAAATACCTAAGTCTCACCACAAAAGATTACCATTTAATTTGTCTGAAGTGTGACCTAGACTTCAGATCTTTAAGTATTTTATGAGATGATGCAGATTAGCAGTCAAAGCTTAAGAAAATTTGCTTTATATAGAATACTGCTTGTCACATCTGTAAGCTTATGAGAATCACTTAAGGGAACTTTTAAAAATATTGACTCTTGGGCGACACCTGTGGCTCAGAGGAGTAGTGTGCCAGCATCATATGCCAGAGGTGGTGAGTTCAAATCCATCCCGGGCCCAAAACTGCAAAAACTGCAAAAAAAAATTGACTCTTGTATTCTTCCTCAATCCAATTAATCCAGAATCTCTGTGGGTAAGACACAAGCATTGATGTTTTGCTGCTGTTTCTTTTCCTTCATTCTTTTTCCTTCCTTATCTCAGGTTATTCTAATGTTTATTTAGATAAAGGTATATTGATCTATCACTTAGGAAATTGCTAAAAACACACATTTCCGAGGCCCATCCAAGGCCTACAAAATCAGGATCTCCAGAGCCTTACCCAGTAATTGTTCAAACAAGCTTTGTGGGTGATAGAGACATAACTCTAAAATATGAGAACTGCTCTAATCAGTTACACTTTACCTTGCCAACAAATTGGAGGCAGCTATGATTCTTGAAAAATGCTGATAGTTGGGTCTGTCTTCCACGCATTGACTGAATTACTTGTTTTGGAGTATGTGCTTGAGTTTTTTAAAAGCTCCTCAGATTCCTTCAATAGGTAGCTGTGGATGAAAACTACTTCCCTAGTCCACAAACGACTTGATAGCAGAAAATTATGACAAGATCAATTTTGTAGGTTCTGAATTTCACACAAGATGTGACACTTACAGAATATGGGGAAAACTTGAACATGGACAGGAGGAATTAAAACTGTGACTAACTAACTAAGCTAAAAAGGTATTTGGTGGCTGTGATAGAGACAGGCGTGGGACTGAGACCGAGAGTGTCGGTGAGGGCGCTGGTGGAGAGACGCAGTGGTAGTAGCAGGTGCTGGTTGCAAGAGACTGGAATAAACACGGTGCCTCTCTTTGTGCTGGAGGAGAGACACAGCGGTGGTATTCCAGTCTCTTGCAACCAGCATTTGCTTTCTCCTTACCCTGACCTGTGGTTTCCAAGATGGAGTCATCCCAGGAGAAGAAATTCTGTTCTGGGTTGTGTTTCAAAACAAGATACTAGATTCTCCTAGTTAAGAGCTTGGAGTGCTTAATGGTGAAAATGGCATAATCTGGTTAACATTTCACGACTTGAAGGTATGACAATTAAAAAACACACATGGACTGTGGCACATGGAAATGTATGCACAGAAAAAGGAAATCTGTAATTATCTAAAAGTAGGAAGGTATTCTTCCTTTCCAAAACGGGGCCATTCTGCTCAGTGATCAAGTTTGAAAATCTCTAAGAATTAAAGAGACTATGTCACTGGGATCCCCATCATAGACCTTGGTGTGATAGCAATATGTTCTACAATGGCCATGATTGAATATGTTTTGTGGTATTGGTCCTTACATACAACTGGAGGAAGTGTGAATTTCATCATGTTGACAAATTGGGCTACCATGATTCTTTATAATTACTTCAATGCAATGTTTGTTGGTCCTTGATTTGTCCCTCTGAGATGGAAACTGGAAAATTCTTAGGATGCTATGTATCTCTAGTGTTGTAAAGTCTGCCTAGCATACAAGGCACCACGTTCTCATCACTGTAGAAAATGTAACAGAAGTGTGACGAAAATGGACGATCACTGTCCTTCAATCGACAACTATTGTGGTTACCAAAATCATGCTTTATTCACACTGTTTCTCCTTTTAGCACCACTGGATTGTATCCATCTGCTTTCATTTTTGGTATGACTATGTACATACAGTTTTAGAATTGGCTTTCCTTTGGGTGGAACACAGTGAAGATTGATATCAGTGGAGCCCGGAGAGACTTTGTTCTGATCATTCCATTTGGATTAGCTGCATTTGTTGCCACCTTGTTTGCTTTGGGATTAGCTTTAGGAACAACCATAGCTGTTTGGATGTTGTTTTTTAATCCAGACGAAAAAATTGAGGAGGAAGGGCTCTTCCCCAACATGTTTTATGAAGCAAACATCACCCTGGTACCAAACCCAGGAAAAGATCCAATTAAAAAGGAGAATTTTAGACCAATTTCACTAATGAATATAGACGCAAAAATTTTCAACAAAATCCTAGCCAATAGATTACAGCTTATCATCAAAAAAGTCATACATCATGATCAAGTAGCTTTCATCCCAGGGATGAATGGCTGGTTTAATATACATAAATTTATAAACGTTATTCACCATATCAACAGAAGCAAAAACAAAGCCCATACGATCCTCTCAATAGATGCAGAAAAAGCATTTGATAAAATCCAGCATCCTTTTCTAATTAGAACACAGAAGAGTTTAGGCATAGGTGGCTCATTTCTGAAACTGATTGAAGCTACCTATGACAAACCCACAGCTAATATTTTACTGAATGGAGTCAAAGTGAAAGCTTTTCCACTTAGAATTGGAACAAGACAAGGTTGTCCTATGTCACCCTTGCTATTCAACAAAGTGCTGGAAGTTCTAGCCAATACAATTAGGCAAGATAAGGAAATAAAGGGCACGCACATGGGAGCAGAGGAGGTCAAACTCTCCCTCTTTGCTGACAATATGATCTTATACTTAGAGAACCCCAAAGACTCAACCACAAGACTCCTAGAGTCATAAAAAATACAGTAATGTCTCAGGATATAAAATCAATGTCTACAAGTCAGTTGCCTTTGTATATGCCAATAACAGTCAATATGAGAGGCTAATTAAGGCCACAACTCCCTTCACCATACCCCAAAGAAAACGAAATATCTAGGAATATACTTAACAAAAGAGGTGAAGGACCTCTATAAAGAAAATTATGAAACCCTAAGAAAGGAAATAGCAGAAGACTTTAACAAATGGAAGAATATACCATGCTCATGGCTGGGAAGAATCAACATTATTAAAATGTCTACACTTCCTAGTGCAATCTACTGATTCAACAGCATCCCTATTAAAATGCCAACATTCTATTTTCAAGACTTAGAATAATAATTCTGTGTTTTGTGTGGAACCAGAAAAAAAAAACCCATATAGCTAAGGAAGTTCTTTGTAATAAAAACAAAGCCTGGGGCATCACCATACCAGATTTTAGGCTGTACTACAAGGCCATAGTGGTCAAGACAGCATGGTACTGGCACAAAAATAGAGACATAGACATTTGGAATTGAATAGAAAACCAGGAAATGAAGCCATCAACTTACAAACACTTAATATTTGATAAACCAAACAAGAACGAACACTGGGGGAAAGACTCCCTATTTAATACATGGTGCTGGAAGAACTGGATATCCACATGTAAAAGACTGAAACTGGAGAAAGGTGTGGCCTTTCTCCACTCACATAAATTGATTCAAGATGGATAAAGGACTTTAAGGCATGAAACAATAAAAATTCTCAAAGAAAGCATAGGAAAAACACTGGAAGATGTCAGCCTGGGGAAAGACTTCATGAAGAAGAGTGCCATGGCAATTGCAACAACAACAAAAATAAACAAATGGGACTTAACTAAACTGAAAAGCTTCTGTACAGCTAAGGGAGACAACAACCAAAGCAAATAGACAGCCTACACAATGAGAAAGGATATTTGCATATTTTGAATCAGACAAAAGCTTAATAACTAGGATCTATAGAGAACTTAAATTAATCTGCATGAAAAAGCCAACAATCCCATACATCAATGGGGAAGAGAGATGAACAGAACCTTCTCTAAAGAAGACAGACGAATGGCTAGCAAACATATGAAAAAATGCTCATCATCCCTAATTATTAGAAAATGCAAATAAAACCACTCTGAGATACCATCTAACCCCAGCAAGAATGGCCCATGTTACAAAATCTCAAAACTGCAGATGCTGGCATGGATATGGAGAGAAAGGAACACTTTTACACTGCTGGTGGGACTGCAAACTAGTACAACCTTTTTGGAAGGAAGTATGGAGAAATCTCAAAGAACTCAACCTAGACCTCCTGTTTGATCCTGCAATCCCATTACTGGGCATCTATCCAGAAGGAAAAAAGAAAAAAAAAAAAAAAAAAAAAAAAAGTTTTTTTATAAATACATGTGTACACTACCGGTTTTCCCCCCACAATTTACAATTGCCAAAAGGGGGAAACCGCCAAAATGCACCTC
>CAUYPK010039329.1:0-31739 GCA_963574355.1 Loris lydekkerianus | reverse complement strand
TTTCTGAATTTGTGTTATCTCACAGAAAGCCTTATCATAAGTTCAGTAATTCTAGTTAATCTACCAAGAGAATGAAATTTGGTTTTATAAGGTATACAACAGCAATCTCCTATTTTGATGTCAATTTTTCAATAAAGTTTTGATTATGGGCAAATCCTTTTCTTTGTTCTTTTTTAAGTGCGTGTGAGAATGCTATACATTTATGATATACCGTGTGTGAGAGTTTGGTTTAAACATTTAAAAAATGTATTCTGATTAGTTTGTGTCTCATTTCAAGAGTAGAACCCCTAGATATTTGATTTTCAGTTCTTTTCCAAACTGCTATGAATGGAACTAAATGATTGTTAATTCTAAATGTAGTTTTGCTATGGTAACCATGGAAACATTTATAGATGTACCTACTTAATGCAGTAACAATCACAGTGAAATGCCTTGGACTACTATAGTAGTGCTACTGTACTACTGTATATTCAGGACAGTAACTGCTACCTGGAGTCCGAGTTATTGGAAGCTCCTTTTTGGGGTAGAAAATTTGATAGGAGAAATCAGGAGTAGTGTGATTAACTACTAAAAGTCCTGATTGGGGATAGTAGATGGTGCTGAAGTCTCTTTCCTGGCTATACGTATATATTGAGTGGCTTTGGTAATTCATTGTCATTTTCATAATTTACAAAGTGACCCTTGGGGAGCTGGGAAGGGAAGTGTTATCTTTTCTAACTACTTTGTGACTCCTCATTGGACTAGGAAGATAGTCAATTTCTGTTCTGCTTACATTTGATTACCTTAAGACACTTAAGAAAAGACATTTCCTATCGGCAGGTATTCCTACCTATACACCCCCAATCTGAAGAATTATTGGAAGTTTGGGGTGTATATAACACGAGGAAGTTGATGACCCAGAGGTTCTCAGGTCTGGGCTCAGATTGGACACCATCGTCCAGTTTAGGAATGCTGCCTATAAGGAGAGCTAGTGGGGAATCATAGCTTGTTTTTTTTCTTTTTTTGGGACATAGTCTCATGCCCAGGCTACAGTGCCATGGTGTTAAGCCTCGGTCACAGCAATCTCAAACTCCAGACCTTAAGCCGTCTTCCTGCATCAGCCTCCCAAATAGCTACAGTAATAGGCACCTGCCACAATGTCCAGCCAATTTTCCTATTTTTGGTACAGATGGGGGTCTCACTCTTGCTCAGGCTGGTCTCAAATTCCTAAGCTCATAGGATCCTCCCATCTGAGCATCCCAGAGTGCTAAGATTACAGGCTGTGAGCCACTGCATCCTGCCAATAGCTTTAGATACAGAAGGAATGGGCCAGGTTGGTGGCTGGGCTAATCTTAGCACTCTGGGAGGCCAAGGAGGGTGAATAACTTGAGCTTGTTTCAGCAGTATTATTGGGTTTGAAAAATGCTAAATAGAAAGCCAGGCAAGATGGCTCACGCCTGTAATTCTAGCACTCTGGAAGGCTGAGGAGAGTGGATCTCTTGAGCTCATGAATTCAAGACCAGTCAGAGCAAGAGTGAGACTCCATCTTTAAAAAATAGCTGGGTGTTGTGGTGGTCACCTGTAGTCCCAGCTACCAGGAGGCTGAGGCAAGAGAATCACTTAAGCCCAAGAGTTTGAGGTTGCTGTGAGCTGTGACACCACAGCATTCTACATGCACAAGAAAGTGAGACTGTCTCAAAAAAAAATGCTAAATAGGACACTAAAACTTCCCCAAACTTCAGAGTCGGCCATGCATATTATTATTTGCTGAATATTATTTATATTGACTTCATTTTTTAAAGTAAAAAATTAAGGAAACCTTAAATGGAAAAACTACTTACATAAAGAGAACTAAAATAAAATTAAATTCTTGGCTTCTGACCTGACTAAATGACAAATGGTTTTGGTTGCCCTGTAAATCATCTGACAAGTTTTAATTCTTCTTTTTTTTTTTTTTAGAGTTAATTCAGATAGCAAAAAATTCAACCTTTTACAATGTAAAATGCAGCACTTTTTAATATATTTACAAGCTTGGGCAATTATCACCACTGTCTAATCCTAGACCATTTCGTCACCCCCCAAAGAAACTCCATACACGTTATTATTGACTCACCATTCTTCTTGCAGCCCTTGGCAACCATGAATCTACTGGCTCACACCTGCCATCTCAGCACTTTGGGAGGCTGAGGTAGGAGGATTGCTTGAGCCCAGGAGTATAAAGTCTCAGTGACCTATGATAGATTGCACCATTGCACTCCAGCCTGGATTGTAAACAAAACAAAACAAATGAATATACAATAACATTTTGTTTGATAGACATTTGCATTGTTTTCACTTTTTGGTGACTATGAATGATGCTGTATGGACATATATTTTAAATTATCTTGGGTATATAGCAGAGTGAAATTGCTGTGTCATAAGAGTAATTCTGTGTAACTTTTCTAGTTTAACTTTTTGAAGAGTTGCCTGTTGCACCGTTTTACATTCCTACCAGCAATGCAGAAAGCAATGCAGGAATTACAGCGTGAGCCACCTTGCCCGGCCATCTCTACATCCTCTCTAACACTTGCTATTGTCTTTTTAATTATAGCCATCCTAGAGTGTGGCTGCAAATCATATCAAAAGCACAAAACTGCACTGTGGTTTTGATTTGTATTTCCCTAATGATATTGACCATCTTTTTATATGTTTATTGGCTATTTAGAGCACTGTCTATTCAGATCCTTTGCCCATTTTTTTTTTAAGTCTCACTTTGTTGCCCTCAGTAAGAGTACTGTGGTGTCATAGCTCACAGAAACCTCAAATTCTTGGGTTCAAGCAATTCTCTTGCCTCAGCCTCCCAAGTAGCTGGGACTACAGGTGCCTACCACAATGCCCGGCTATTTTGTAGAGATGGGGTCTCACTTGTGCTCAGGTTGGTCTTGAACTCCTGAGCTCAGGCAATCTTCCCGCTTCGGCCTCCTAGAGTGCTGGGATTACAGGCATGAGCCACCGTGCCTGGCCTCCTTATATATTTACATGCGAATATTTTCTTCCATTCTGTGGGTTGTCTTTTTACCTTTTGTTCTTTGAAACACAAACATGTAATTTTTATGAAGTCCGATTTATCTATATTTTTCCTTTGTTGCTTATATTTTTTGTGTCATATCTAAGAAACCATTACCTAATCCAAGGTCATGAAAATTCATGCCTTCTTTTTTTCTTCTAAGAGTTTTATAGTTTTAATTCTTAATCCATTTTAAATTAATTTTTGCATATTCTACGAGGCAGAGGTCCAACTTCATTCTCTAATTCTTTTCATTTATTTTTATGTTTTGCAGAGACAAGAGTCTTACTATGTTACCCAGACTGGTCTTACAGTCCTGGGCTCAAGTAATCCTCCCACCTCAGCCTCCCAAAGTGCTGAGGTTACAGGCATGAGCCACCACATCTGGGTCTCTAATTCTTTTTTTTTTTTTCTTTTTCTAATTCTTTTTAATGGTGCATAATAGTTCATGGCATGGAAGTACCATAATTCATTCAGCATTATCCTATTGATGGGTACTTATTTTCTATTTTTCCCCACTATAATCTATGCTGCCACAAATATATTTAAAAATGTCTTTAGTAATCATGCTTTTTTTTTTTTCTTTTCTTCTGTAGGATGGATTTCTGGAAGTGGGATTGCTGGTTGGAAAGACGTTTTTAATTTAAATAGACAATACCAGATTGTTTTCCACCAGCAACATATGAAAATATTCTTCCTCCTCTCCATCTTTTCCATTACTAAGTGCTAATTTTTTTTTTTTTTTTTTTTGCCATTTTGCTGGTTGTCAAGTTATATGTCATTGTCACTCTAATTTGTATATGTGACTACCAAGGAGTTTGGAAATGGAAAGAAGCCAGAATAAGCTACTGTGTTCCTAGAATTTGCTTTTTCTATATAAAAAAACCTCCAAATTATAAATATGGCTAAAAATAGTTGGAATATAGTTCCCTATGGCTGGTATAACTAGTTACCCCAAATTTATTTATTTATTTATTTATGACAGAGTCTCACTATGTTGCCCTTGGTGGAGTGCTATGTCGTCACAGCTCACAGCAACCTCAAACTCTTAAGCTTAAGTGATTCTCTTGCCTGAGCCTCCCGAGTAGCTGGGACTACAGGCACCCGCCACAACACCCAGCTATTTTTGTTGTTGTAGTTGTCTTTGTTGTTTAGCAGGCCCAGGTCAGGTTCGAACCCCTCCAGCCTCAGTGTATGTGGCCAGAGCCGTAACTGCGGAGCTATGGGCACCAAGCCAAGTTACCCCAAGTTTAGTGGTTTAACACAACACAAATTTATTATTTATAGTTCTGAAGGTCTGAAGTCCAAAATTGATTCCTTTTCTTATGTAAGAATTAGGGTTTGGACATCTTTGGAAAGTCATTATTCTGCCTACCACAGAATACAAAGTTGTAAAGTTCTACCCCATATACCCCATAGATTCTGGAAATTATGTCTTTGTAGTTTTTTAAGCTTATTTATTTATTTATTTTACTAGCTGTAGTGCAGTGGCATGCTCATAGCTCACTGTATCCTCAAAATCCTGGCCTCAAGAGATCCTCCCCCTTCAGCTTCCCAAAGTGCTATAATTTTCAATGGAAAAAGCCTTTCAGTTTGTCTGGAAGGATTCAAGTGCATTGTTGCATTTTACAGAGAAAAAGGATAACTTTTATAAAATAAGATTTTACATTTTACTCTTTTAGGATCTTTTAGCTACATTTTCATAACTCTAGTTAGAAAGAATTATATCAAGTCATGGTCTTTGCCATTGATCTGTGCTTGAATAGTCTTTGAATCTAATTTCAAAGGGGGTTCCAGAATAGTAACTTTTCAGTTTATTTCTGTTTTACCTCTTCTGACTCACTTCCATCCTGCTATACCAGGTCTACTATTATTTTCATGCCTAGCATAACCTCACCTTAGAAAGAACTTAGGGAGGGGGCACTGGCCCCATATACTGAGGGTGGTGGGTTCGAATCTGATCCGGCCAAACTGCAACCAAAGTAGCCAGGTGTTGTGGTGGGCGTCTGTAGTCCCAGCTACTCAGGAGGCTGAGGCAAGAGAATTGCCTAAACCCAGGAGTTGGAGGTTGCTGTGAGCTGTGACGCCAGGGCACTCTACCAAGGGCAATAAAGTGAGACAGAGTCTAAAAAAGAAAGAACTGAGGGAGAATAGTTCTGTCAAATTTAGTTAAAACCCTACATTTTTAATTTTTCTTAGGGAAGCAATTTTAGTTTCAAAATTGAAGCTGCCACTGAACCTAGAGTGCAGCAGACTCTCAGCTTCAACCTATTCAGCGTTTTGCATTTGTGAAGGTCTTTTCTCATTTCATGTTTTCTGTATCATGCTCTGTATTTACAGCAGAGGGGGTATATAAGAGCAGCACTGTACATTGTCATCTTTGTCTCATCTTTGTATTGATTTGAAAGTTGTATGATTTTCATAATTAAAATTCCAACATGTATTTATTTTTATTCATTTTATGTTACTTATCCCCCCCCCCATGACTTCATCAATAAAATTGCATGCCACTAAATGTGACTTTTACTGAACAGGTAAATTTTTAGAGTTTTTTTTTTTTATGGGAAGGCAGGATAATTGTTAAAACAGGCGTTGGAGTCAGATATATGTTTGAAATAAGTTCTAAATAATGGCTTATGACTTTGGGAAAAATAAAGATAATAATTTCTACTTAAGGCTCGAGGACATGGAGGAACAGCCCCACCTTTGGATGGAAAAAGCTGCAAAATCACATTGCAAAGTTGCAAGCACAATGGAATGGGAGAACTCCAATACTTACTAAGTTTATTTATTCTCTAATCCATGAACATCCACAATCAATTCTTTTTTATTATTTTTTTAAAAGACAGAGTCTCCCTCTGTTGCCCAGGCTACAGTGCCATGGTCAGCCTACCTCACAGCAATAGCAATTTCAAATATCTAGGTTCAAGCAATCCTCCTGCCTCAGTCCTCTCAGTAGCTGGGACTACAGGTCCCTGCCACAATGTCTAGCTAATTTTTCTATTTTTTTTTTTTTTTTTAAGTAGAGACAGGAGCCAAGGGGAGGGTCTAACTCTTGCTGAGGCTGGTCTTGAACTCCTGATCTCAATGGATTTTCCTGCCTTGGTCTTCCAGAGTGCTAGAATTGGGCGACACCCTTACCTCAGTGGTTACAGCGCAAGCCACATACACCGGAGCTGGTGGGTTCAAGCCCAGCCCAGGCCTGCTAAACAACAATGACAACTACAACAAAAGAATAGCTGGGCATTGTAGTGAGCACCTATAGTCCCAGCTATTTGGAAGGGTGAGGCAAGAGAATCACTTGAGCCCGAGAATTCGAGGTTGCTATGAGCTGTGATGCCATTGCACTCTATGGAGGGGTGACAGAGTGAGACTCTGTCTCAGAAAAAAAAAAAAAAACAAAAACGAAAAGAAAGAAAGAAAATAAACCAGAGTTTGTTACCTAGAATTACAGGTGTGAGCCACCATGCCCGGCCCACAATCAATTCTTAAAAAAATACTTTATTTTCCCTGGTCTGATGAACACAGATTGTGAGTGGAAAATTTACATTAGAAGAAATTCAAATGGCTATGAACACATGAAAATATGTTTAACTTCATTAACAATATATATATGTACAAATGAAAACAATCAGATACCATTTTCATCTATTGCACACTCAAAAATTAAAAGTCAGATATTAAACTATTGGTATACAAATAAGAGAATTAAGTTCAACTACATAAAATTGTCCATAGTCAAATGCGTTTCACATGCAAGAACAGCAATTTCATATGGTTCAACCCAAAAAAGGATTTGGGTTACAGCATTGTCTATAGTAGTAAAAAACATCAATAAGAGAATGGATAGTACAATGTGATGTAATGATAAACAAAACATTTTATTAAACTTGTAATAAACCAGATTTATATGTGTCAAGTTGACCAGATCATAAAAACAATGTTAAATTTAAGGAAATATAGAAAGCATGTATAGTATGATACTACTATTTATAGATGTAAATAATATAAATACTAAGTATTAGATATGGATACATATATACATATAATAAACAATGAACTGGGAGGCTATATACCAACTACTGCCAGCAGTCGCCTGCTGGACAAAAGAAGTGGGACATTGGGTAGTAGTTAAAGGAGTCTTAAGCTTTATCTGTTATATTTGTTTTTTTTTTTTTTTTTTTGAGACAGAGCCTCAAGCTGTTGCCCTGGGTAGAGTGCCGTGGCATCACAGCTCACAGCAATCTCCAACTCCTGGGCTCCAGCGACTTCTGCCTCCTCCTCCCAAGTAGCTGGGACTACAGGTGCCTGTCATAACGCCTGGCTATTTTTTGGTTGCAGCCATCATTGTTGTTTGGTGGTCTGGGCTGGATTTGAACCTGCCGGTTTAGCCGCTTGAGCCACAGGTGCTGAGCCTGTTATATTTGTTTTTTAATGAAGAAATTTTGACTAAATGTTAGTATTGTAAATTCTAGGCATTGGGAATATGATTATTTATCATTTATTTTTCTAATTTATTTTGAATTTCACCAAAAGATCAATTTAAAACAAGTAAAGCAAATTTTTCGTAACCAATGATCATCTTCATGCATTGTAAATTTTTAGAGAAAATATAAAAAACACAAAAGAGACTTGTATCATATTCTCTTTTCTTTTCCCTAATATTAGTTATGAGCCACACTAGAGATAGTATGGGAGATGTGGGAGATTTGGGAGATGTGGGAATTTATCCATACTGTTTCTAGGAATTACGTGAGAAAAGAATAGAAATTCTTAGAGTAGAAAATATCTAAACAGGAATTTTTTTTTTTTTTTTTTTTTTTGAGACAGAGTATAACTTTTGTCACCCTTGGTAGACTGCCATGACATCATCATAGCTCACAGCAACTTCAAACTCCTGGGCTCAAGCAACCCTCTTGTCTCAGCTTCCCAAGTAGCTGGGATTATAGGTGTCCACCACAATGCCTGGCTATTTTTAGAGATGGGTCTCATTCTTTTTCAGGCTGCTCTTGAACTCCTGAGCTCCACCCACCTCCACCTCCCAGAGTGCTAGGATTACAGGTGTGAGCCACCTTGCCCGGTTTCTAAATAGAAATTTTTATTTTTATTTTTATTTTTTTGTAGTTTTTGGCTGGGGCTGGGTGTGAACCTGGCACCTCTGGCATATGGGGCTGGCGCCTTACTCCTTTGAGCCACAGGCACTGCCCCTAAATAGAAATTTTTAATTGGGGATTGGAGATTTGTGGCCCTCTCATGTTTGTATATAGGTGCATATTCTGAGAAGGCTCATAGCTCTTCCCAGAGCTTCAACAAGAATCCTAAAAAAGATTAAAAACAACTAATCTAAAGCAAATGCCTTGTTCATAAAATAGAGTCACTAAATTCACAGGATTCTTCACACTTTGTGGATCCTCCTGCATTTGTTCATACCTACTGTACTTCTCCCTGAGGCCCAGATAATATTGTTTCCTCTTCCTTCTCTCCCAATTTAAATGCCACCTTTTCCAGAGACAGTTGGTCTTTCATTCTATGGTCTCTGGGCAAAAGTTCAAAAGCTTACATTATAAAAGCTTACATTATTTGATATCATATGATCACATTTAAAAGATATATCTTTTAATATCAAAAAATTTTTTAAAATATTATCATTAATTTGGTTTTTGCTTTTAGTCACAATTTTCTTATGTAATATCAAAGATATTTTAAAAAATTACCATTAATTTGATTTTTTGCTATTAGTCACTGTATTACTTATTTAAAATTTTAAGTTACATTAGTGAAATGCGTGACACTTTTATGTTTATCACAGTGCACAGTGAATTGAAAAATCCGGCAAACAAATGAATAAAAGACCTACAGACCAGGAGAGCCAGAAGGAAATAAAGAGCTGAAATGGATCTGCTTTAGAGAGCTGTTCTCTTTGTACTTCAATCAAACAGAGATATCCATCTGTTTACTTTTACAGATTAAAGTGGAAAGCAAAGAAACAGACTTAAGACTTAGAACTATAGAAAACCCTTCTTTTATCAGAGTATATATAACACTTAGATTGCTTTTTGAGTTTTTTTCTGAATTTAGTGGTAATCTCCAATATAAATCATCTATGGCTGTTACAACAAAATTCCCCAATACATTAAAACCACAAAAGCCATGTGTGAAGCCGGTCTCCAGTCTTCTGTCACACTGATTCACTGGTCTCTGTGACTGTTAAAATTTGGCATAAGAGGTGACATATGACTGACTTCCAAGGCTAGATTATAGATGTTGTGGCTTTTACCTGGTTCTTTCTTTAATCACTTATTCTCAGGGAAGCCACAGCACAGTCAAGCAGACCTATGCAGAAAGCCATGTAGTGAAAACTGAGACCTGGACAGCACACTGAAACCCACTGAATTATACACTTTAAAGAGCAAGTTTTATGGCTTGCCAACTGTGAATTATATATGCACTGTATGTGTATATATACATACAGAACAGAGCAGTGGATGGAACAGAGCAGTGGATGGAAGTTTGAAAGGACTTTGAAGAGGGTGTTAGTGAAAACCCCAAGAGCCTGAATAAACAGTTTAGAAGTATGATGGCTTTTGAGGAGGCTGCAAGTGTGAACTTAGGGAAAGTGAGAGAAATCCAGCCAGGCCTGGTAGCTTATGCCTGTAGTCCCAGCTACTTGGGAGGCTGAGGGAATAGGATGGCCTTAGCCAGGAGTTTGAGGCTGCAGTGAGCTATGATCACATTATAAATAAAAGGAAAAGGAAAATCTCTTCGGAGGGAGGAAAAGAGATTCTCATATTCTTATTTTGTAGTGGTAGGAAATTTAGCAATACTGACACCGGCAATAACTTAGAAAGTAGAAAATGTGCATAATGAACTAGGTGGTCGAGCTGAGGGGATTTCCAGACGCAGTGTTGAATGGGCCTCCTGGATTCTTCTTGCTGCTTATACTAACATGCAAGAGAGAGGTAAGCTGAAGGAAGGATTATTAAACAAGACTTGATAATTGATGGTTTATTTATTTTTTTGGAGACAGAGCCTCTAGCTGTTGCCCTGGGTAGAGTGCTGTAGCATCACAGCTCACAGTAACCTTTGACTCCTAGGCTCAAGTGATTCTCCTGCCTCTGCCTCCCAAGTAGCTGGGACTACAGGTGCCTGCCACAATGCCTGGCTATTTTTTTGGTTGTAGCTGTCATTGTTTGGCAGGCCAGGGCTGGATTCGAACCCGCCAGCTCAGGTGTATGTGGCTGGTGCCTTAGCCGCTTGAGCCACAGGCGCCAAGCCAATAATAGATGGTTTAAAAAAATGCCTGATGACATTCTGATGACAAATGATGCTAAAATTAACAAATGGGTTCAAGGCAAAGACAAAAGCTAGGGCACTTCCAGGAAAATATGGTCTAAAGGTGAGATTGAGGGTGTGGCTATAAAATCCTTTCTTAAGACTTCAAAAAGAACCGAGACAGGGCCTCAGAGAACTATTTAAAGTACTACACACAGAAAAGCGTGTCAGATTAATAGCTTAAATATTTTCTCCAACTGTCTCAGCAGGATTCCAAGTTAGAGCAGGGCCTATTTTAGGAGATTCTGGGGTGTAGCTTTTGTCTATGGCATAAACTCCAATAAGAGTCACAGGACACTTGTAACATTAAAAAAATTATATTGACAGGAACACTGCTAACCTAGACTGAAGGGACAGAGAGAGTACAAAGAGGCCTTTGGACCTTGGACCTCCAAACTTTAACAATCAGAAAGCAGTCTGAGAAAGCCACTCAGCTGGAACACATGCTACCTTTCATGGAAAAGATTCTCAGAGGCAGAGCCCAGAGCCCAGAGAACATAGCCAAGAGACAAGAATCATTTTCAAGCCATCAAGGAGCCCCTAACCTATGTCTGATTGATTAGTCTTCCATTTCTCCACTTTCTGAAAGGCAAGTGTAACAGCTATTATCCTCTATCTGTTGTGTCATTGTATGTTGCACTTGTGGGGAACAAATTACGTGTCTAAAGTTCACAAGTGCTTGAGTTCTTGTACTTAAGGAACTAGCCCCAAGGAGACTCATTCACACAGACCTAATTTAGATGATAAGATACTGAGCTGTGAGCTGATGCTGTAAGGGAATGAAACTTCAAGAGGACTTGGCATGAGCTAAGTGCATTTTTGTATATGGGAAGGTCATACATAAATCACTGGGGACCAGACGTCAGACTGTGGTAGCCAATTTCCAAGCAGATCTCCAATGATCCCTACCTTCAGATGATATTCTCACTCTGTGTAATCCTACCAACATGTGTCAGGTCCTGTGGGACCCACAGACCATGGCAGAAGTGATGGTATGTGAGTTGAGTCTACCTCATAAAGGAGTGGCTTCTGCCTGGCTCTGTTGTCCTCTCTCATCACTTTCTCTAGGGGAAGCCAACCGCCATAATATTAAGATACTCAAACAGCCCCACAGAGCGGTATATGTGGTGACAAACTGAGGCTTCTTGCCACACATCAGCTTGAGGACTGACTGGACACCAGTTAAGCAAGTAAGCATCTTGGAAGCATTTCCTTTAGCCCCAGAGAATCATTTAGATGACTCTAACACCTTGTCTGCAACCTCATTAGAGACTGTGCCAGACCCACCCAGCTGTATTACTTCTGAATTCCTGAGCCACAGAAACTGTGAGATGATAAATATTTGTTCTTTTAAGATGCAAAAGATATAGGCAGCGCCTGTGGCTCAGTGGGTAGGGAGCTGGCCCCATATACCAAGGGTGGTGTGTTCGAACCATGCTCCGGCCAAAACTGCAACAAAAAAATAGCTGGGCATTCTGGTGGGCGCCTGTAGTTCCAGCTACTCAGGAGGCTGAGGCAAGAGAATTGCCTAAACCCAGGAGTGGAGGTTGGTGCGAGCTGTGACACCACAGCAATCTACCAAGGGCAACACAGTGAGACTCTGTCTCTAAAAAAAAAAAAAAAAAAAAAAAAAAAAATGCAAAAGAAAACTAATATACCATTTCTCATAGTCTTGTTTCTGTTGACATACTAAAAGGATAGTATTTAGAGGCTCCTATTGAATGAGATTTTCTCTGTATTACACATTCAGAAAGTACATACTTTTATGAGAATATTTTATTTCAAGAATTAACAATTTTTGCAAAACATTAAAAACTATATAGATACTTCCCTGAGTATAAAGAATTAATTCTACAATATAAGACGGTTACAAAATTAAGCAATCAGAGGTACATAATTCTCTGCATTTAATTAGCCTCTATTACAAATTTGTTCTTAAAAATCTCATGTATTTTGGAACTTGAATGTTTAAAAAAAACAAAATAACTCATTTTGTACCTGTGATGTTAAGGTATCAGTCTGATCTGTCTTTATCAAATTCAAGGGCAATTTTTAAAGCAGTACTATTGAGACCAACAGATTGCATGTTACATATGATAGAAACAATTATTCCTCTTGGAGGAACCTTGTTATTTACAGCCTCTGTATCCAGTTCCTCGGGAAGCACCAGCAGGACACTACTGGCACCCACTGCACCTCCAGTATGAGAAGCATAATGCCTCTGCTTCCGACAAGAACCATATGTTTGCTTCTTTTCCACAACACCCCATGCCATTGCATATTTACCCTCTTTATCCCAAGACATCTCTGTGTTAGGGACTGGTGTCCAAATCATAACCATTGTTTCTGGTTTGAGGTATCCAGGTAAGAGACTTTCATTTGAGTCCTTAAACAGCCCAACTTGGTAACCATACAGCATTGCATTCCCAAATTTCAGAAGGTCACCCACTGTAGACAGAAATCCACCACCAGCCCATTTATAGGAGTTATCCACGTAGGGTGTGTTGACAAGACGTCTCTTTTTATTATAAACATAAAATCTAAAATGAAATAAGAATGGTAATTACAAATTTCATAGTACTTTATGACTTTACACATAATGATAGGAACATGTGTACAAGAGACAGATTGTATTTCAATGTAATAATCATATATTCTCGGAAACTATAACAACTAATTTTCAGTATGATTCAGATCCTAGTGACATACAGATAACCTAATAAAGCACTCTAATGATTTTTTCAATTAAAGCATAGAAAATGATTTTTCTATTGGTATAGCTTGCTCATGCTGAGTGTATCAAACTTAATATTGGCAAAAATGCATTGGTTAATAATAGATATGATACATTTGCCCTGTGCCTACAAAGAAAAACCTATCCTTTGGTAGATATTGCTAGTCCTTGGACTTATTGTTGATTATGTGCCACAAGTGAATTTTATAACCCAAAGTGTGCACACTGGGATGTTTGGTAGGTTAATATTTGTAAGACTAGATTTCTTAGATAACAATACCAAAGCAGTATCATGTGTAATAATGTGATATGGTACTTTCTTTGTACAGGAAAGAAGCTGAAGTTAGCAAACCTCAGTTTGAATCCCAACTCTTACCCTTACTAGGTTTTTATGTTAATTTGATTTGATTTGAAAAAACACACAGGGGCTCAGTGGCTCATGCCTATAATCCCACACTTTGGGACACTGAGGTGGGAGGATGGTTTGAACCTGGGAGCTTGAGGCTGCAGTTAACTATGATGATACCACTGTACTCCAGCCTGGGCAACAGAGGGAGACCCTCTCTTAAATAAATAAATAAATAAATAAATAAAATATAAAATAAAATAATTAAATATGATTTTTACTATGTTGTAGGCAACTATGTAAATATGAACTAACTTATTCTTATAACAACGTTATGAGGTAGGTACTATTGTAAAACCATATTCTACAGATGAGGCACTGAGTATAAGAAACGTTTATGAGGTCACACATCTTATAAGTGGCAAAACTGGATTTGAACCCAGGAAATCTGGCACCCCTATTCTATACTGCCACTCTGCTTCAGCAGCCTAATTTGTAAAATGGGATGAAAATGTCTACTTTGCAGAGTTAGGAATATGTGCATAAAGCACTTTTCATATTTTTGGTAGTTAATTAAAGAAATGCTAGCTATTATTTGTTGTGCATTCAACAGTTCCTGAGGAACTAGGTGCCAGGTACTGTTTGATTTATTATTTTTAGAGACAAGGTCTTAGTTTGTGACCTTGGATCACAGCTCACTGCAACCTCAAACTTCTAGACTCAGGAGGTCCTCTCAGCTTGGCCTCCTGAGTAGCTGGAATTATAGGTGGGTACCCAGCTAAATGTTTTTTTTTTTTTTTTTTAGAGAAAGAGGTCTCAGTATGTTGCCCAGGCTGGGCTAGGTACTATTTTGATGCTAGGATAAAGTGTTTAAAAAAGGAAAAAAAAAAGACAAAGTGCCTTGCCTGAGGAGGTTTTTATTTTAGTATGAGGAGTCTGTACCAACCAGTGGTGGGGAACCTGCAGCCTTGAGGATCCTTGAGTGTGGCCTTTTGACTGCATACAAATTTTATAGAACAAATGCCTTTGGATTTAGTCAAGGGGCGGCACTTGGGGAACTTAAGGGCCACATATGGTTCCCCACTTCTGTTAGGTAAATGAAATGAAATTGCAAAATAATTAAACAAAAATGAAACTTCACCCATGGGGATCCTTTCTTTCAAGATTCATAATGCAGGGCTCTTAGGTCTGTAGTTTGCTGACTGCCTCACCTCTAATGACCATTTTACCTCGGCTGTTCATAAGCACCGTCAGACCTAAATCTACCACCTAAACTGTTCTATCTCTAACATCTCAAACTCAGAACTTTCTTCCTATGACAATGACTTCTAATCTTTCCAGCTCTCCAAATACACCTGCTCTCTGCCCTCATTGTTTCTACCTATTTTCCTTGCTTCTTCCCTGTTTTCTTGAGCCTACTCATTTTACCTGCTCTTTGGAGAGGCTGAGGGCATATATAGTTTGAAAAATGAGTTTTTTAAAAAAAATTCTTATATGTCCCCTAAAACTGAGGTTTCCAACATCTGGACTGCAGACTGGTATCAGTCCATTGCCTGTTAGGAACTGGGCCGCACAGTTGGAAGTGAATGGTGCTGTGTGACAGGGAAGGAAGCTTCATCTGTATTCACAGCTGCTCCCCATGCCTTACATCACAGCTTCAGCTCTGCCTCCTGTCATACGCCCTCAGCACCACACCCACTCCCAGTCCCACACACACCTGCTCTGTAGAAAACCTGTTTTCAATGAAACCAGTCATGGTGCCAGAAAGGGGTGGCCACAGGCATGTGTCTGGGGCATGGTGGGTCATGCTACTAATCCCAGCACTTTGAGAAGCCAAGCCAGGAAGATCACTTGAGGTCAGGGGTTGCCTGGGCAACACTGTAAGACCCCATCTCTTTCCCATTCACACCCCCCTAAAATTAGCTGGTGGCATGCATCTGTGGTACTGCCTATTGAGGAGGCTGAGGTGGGAGGATTGCTTGAGCCCGGAAGTTTGAGGCTGCAGGCTGCAGTGAGCTATGATTGCATCATGGCATTCTAGCCTGAGCAAGAGAGCTAGAACTTGTCTTAAAAAAAAAAAAAAAGTCTACAGGGGATCTTAATGTGTTCTTTTGAGAACCAACAATTCAGTATGTGATTTTCTCATGTCTTAAAAATCACATGTGTAAAACTAATCTCTTCTAAGCCTTCTTGTCATACTTCTTCTTTCTCTCTCTTTTTTTTTTTTTTGTAGAGTCTCACTTTGTCGCCCTCTGTAGAGTGCTGTGGCATCACAGCTCACAGCAACCTTCAACTCCTGGGCTTAGGCGATTCTCTTGCCTCAGCCTCCCGAATAGCTGGGACTACAGGCGCCCGGCTTTTTTTTGTTACAGTTTGGCCAGGGCTGGGTTTGAACATGCCACCCTTGGTATATGGGGCTGGCACCTTACCCACTGAGCCACAGTCACCACCCATATAACTTTTGATAACTCTCTTGCCCTTAATTCTCACATCCAGTAAGATGCTAAAACCTATTTATTCAATCTCTGCTTGGTGTCTCACCCTCCTCCCTTCTTTTTGTTCCTATCATCACTCCCATATTTTAGGACCTCATTACTTTCTGCCTCAACTCTGATTACACTTGTAATTCTAGGCAGTCAAGTAAAATTAAATCCAAAAGAAGTTACAAAAATTCAATGGAAATCAAGCAGGTTACAGGGGAGGAGATCTGTGAAATCATACCTAAAGGGTACAACGTACACTATCTGGTGACAGGCATACTTAAAACTTTGACTCAAAGGAGCAGTATGACAGCAATCTATGTAACCAAAACATTTGTACCCTCATAATATACTGAAATAAGAAAAAGAAGTTACATAATAGAAACACATTCTCTTACTGAGAAGTATTTTTTAAAGTGAACTCCAAGCTCATAAACCAGAACTACCAAGATCTTTGGCTAATCACTAGCTTTGCATAACTTCCTTTCAACATTAAAGCATTTCAAACCACTTATATCAAGATTGAAACTCCTCAGTCATTACTCTTTTAAATATGAAAACATGCTGAATTCTAGACTTTAGAATTCTAAACTTTAGGCAAATTCTAGACTTTAATCTCTTGGTTCTCTTTCATAGCAGACAAGTTAGTAGCTTTTCTTTTTCTTTCTTTTTTTTTTGAGAAAGAGTCTAACTATATCGCCCTCGGTAGAGTGCTATGGCATCACAGCTCACAGCAACCTCAAACTCTTGGGCTTAAGCAATTCTCTTGCCTCAGCCTTCCAAGTAGCTGGGACTAAAGGTGCCTGCCCCAAAGCCTGGGCTATTTTTTCTTTTGTTATTGTTGTTGTTGAAGTTGTCATTGTTGTTTAACAGGCCAGGGCCAGGTTTGGAACCTGCCTGCCACTGAGATATAGGCACCAAGCCAAGTTAATAGCTTTTCTTTTTCTTTCTTTCTTCTTCTTTTTTTTTTTTTTTAATAGATTTTCATAACAATAATTTTCTTCAGCTGAATGATAAACTTTACTATTTCAAATTCCTAGGAAATTTCTGCTTAAAAGAATGGAATATAGATATAAGTTCTTGAGTAAGTTACTGGGACTTCCTTTTAATTAAATAACTGAAGGATGATGCCAGATGACAAATAGCTTCTTCATTCTTATTTAAGAATCTCCAGATTCTACACAAGAACCTTCTATAAAACCACAGAGATCTGTATCTACAAACTTAGAAATTATTTTTAAATGCTTCTTAAATACCTTCGTAAATAATTATGTATCCCTTTGTAATTTATTGTTACAAGAAGTTTTAAAACAATTAAACATGTATATTATAAAAAACTAATCCCACTTTAAAATTCAGCATTAATGTTTGGATCAAACTGCTAGTAGAGAGTTTATCAGCTATAGGTATACAAAGGAGCTTGATAAAAAACAATTCCTTAAAAAATTTTTTTTTAAATATCAGATTAGTATGAGGGTACACATGATTGGATTACATTGTTTGCATTTGTAAGGTAAAGTCCAAGTTCTAGCTGTTTCCTTCATCCAGGAAGTGTGCCATATACTGGTGCATTGTTCCCTTTGGCTGGGAACTTGCTGAACCATTCCCCTCTTCTTGAATTTAATTGAGTTCTTCTCTCAAGTGAGCACATCACTGTTAATCTACTAGTTTCAATTTAGTATTGAGCACATGTGATGCTTGTTTTCCCATTCCTGTGATACTTTACTTGGGAGAGTGTTCTCCAAATCCATCTAGGTTGTTACAAAAGATACAAAATCTCCAGTTTCTTTTATAGCTGAATAGTATTCCATGGTATACACATACCACCACTTAGTAATAGGAACAATTCTTAATTATGGAAAGCACTCTAAAAAACAAATAGAAGGGAAAGGCCATATCTATACTGTCAAAATACAGAAAACACTACAGAAAACATTTATTTTCTTTGGTTTTGGTCCCATTCAATTATAAAAGTAGATTTTTGTTGCAAACATTGTGCCAAACACATGGAAAATGTGACCCAGGTCTAGTAGTAAGTAAAGGCATTGACTAGGGATTCTCCCCAATCAACAAACTGAATGTCTTTCAGTGGCAAGAACATTCATTCCACTTCCCTGTGTCATCCTAAAGAATTAGTTTAGGGCGGTGCCTGTGGCTCAAAGGAATAGGGTGCCGGCCCCATATGCCGGAGGTGGTGGGTTTAAACCCAGCCCTGGCCAAAAACTAAAAAAAAAAAAAAAGAAGAAGAAGAAGAATTAGAGAGTTTATTTACTATACAGAATCAATATAGTTATTTGCCTATGCAGAATCAATGTTCCTGTTCTTTCATTTAAGAAAACCCTGATTTTATTCAGGATAATCATGTTCCCTCTAAAAAATCCCTTGCCTCCCTTAACAGCTAAGTGTGTCCTTGTGGCTAAAATTCTAACCAAAGTAAGGTAAGTGGTATTATGAGTAGGAGTTTGGAGAAATAATTCCAACAGGTGACAGACATCGGATGGCACTATTTTAAATGCACAGATACACACAAAAGTGATAAAGAAGATAAACATTCACTCTTGAGAATACAATAATTTCTAAAATCTTAGTCAGGATATTATAAACAGATTTAGGATTACACTCAAGAAATCACTAGACTAAAAAACAAAGCTGGCAACGTCTTATTTACTGCAAAATAGTACCATAAAACAAATGAATGGACAAATATGCATTTATTAACTTTTGCTTTAAGATTTTCCTGCACATAGCCGGGTATGGTGGCTCATACCTATAATCCTAGCACTCTGGGAGGCTGAGGTGAGTGGATTGCTTGAGCTCATGAGTTCAAGACCAGCCTGAGCAAAAGCGATACCCCGTCTCTCCTAAAAATAGAAAAACTGAGGGAAGAGAATCACTTGAGCCCGAGTTGGGAGTTTGCTGTGAGCTATGACACCAAGCACTCTGCCCAGGGAGACAGCTTGAGACTCTGTCTCAAAAAAGCAAACAAACAAACAAACAAAAAAAACAAACAAACATTTTCCTGCACATACATACATATCCTTGAAAAAGATTCCTTGTACTCCCTGAACACCCCCTAAAAGCTAGCACCTTTAAACCAATCATTACCAAAAAAGAGTCAGATTGAGTTTTAGAGAGCGAATACACACTGTATCAAATAAAAAGAAACCAAATGGACAGAACATTTTCCTAGGTAATAATATTTCCTTCTGTTTGCAGTGCCCTATTTTATTTCAACAGTCCATTTAATCTAACTGAAATGAATCAACTACCCTTTTAGAACTGCTAAAAACCTAAAAAACAAACAACAAAAATACCAAAACAACCTCTCCCAGCCCCCGCCCCAAGTAAAAACAAAAACATAAAGCCCAGAGCTGATAGGAACATTTAGAAACAGAAACCCACTGCCTTTTTTTCAAAAAACGGGAGATACAATGAAATTAACTCACTCTCATATGCCATATTTTGATTTCAGTGCAAGTCACAAATTAGTCACTGATCAAGAAAACAGCAAATGACAGCTGATCTGCAGACAGTTCATTCATACAGCCTTAATTTCCAGTTTGGAAAAGAGGCTCAATGAGCATACATGATGCCCTTCTCCCCCTTACATATAGATTTGGACATTCATTTTCAAATACAGAGATCTATACCATCTATGCCTGAATCTTTTCAGGTTCTCTAGTGCATCCTTTACTAGACAACTTCCTCTATTTGTCATTTCTTCTTATGCTTTCCAGTAGAAGATACTGCTATATCTAAAAATAACATTGGTGAGAATACATTTGTGGTGCATCTTACAATGGTATATGTGAAACTTAGTAAATGTAGAATGTAAATGTCTCAACACAATAACTGTGAAATTGCCGGGAAGGCTATGTTAACCAGTGTGATATAAATGTGTCAACTGGTCTGTGAAACTAGTGTATGATGCAACATGATCATACCAATGTACATAGCTATGATTTAATAAAAAAAAAAAAAAAAAAAAGAAAAAGAAAAAGAAAAAGAAAAAGAAAAAAGACTCACTCTGGTGCTCTGTGATGTCAGAAGGACCCACCCAGCAAATAAATTAGTCTGGGAAGGTTGATGCCTCATTCCCCATCTTGCACCTCTGTCACACTTAGTCACTGATAACCCTGCAGAGCTGTGACCTAGTTTCCTCCAATGAGCAGATGCTCCAGGGGTTTGTGCCTGCCTGAATCACAGGGAGATCTATATCTCCTCAGCCAGGCGGCTGCTCTCTGCCACTATTCAGCATTGGGAGATGAAGCCTGACAACCTTGGGTGTGTAATGGAGGCTGGGGCGGTTCACTCAGTTCCAGCCCCACCTCTGATTGATGTTGCTGACAGAACAGAACAACTTTACAAAATCTGTTTCTGTCCCAGCTATATTCTCCTGTGGATCAGATGCTTTTTGGGTTCACAGAAACTACGACTCTGCCCTGGTCTGTGCTGCTGCCTGGTCTCAGCTGCTGTTTAAATTGGGGCAGACTGGTTATACTCAGACTCTGCTGCAGCTCCAGCCTCTGCCTGCCCACCTTTGTATCAGACTGGTTATACTCAGACTCTGCTGCAGCTCCAGCCTCTGCCTGCCCACCTTTGTATCAGCTATGATCATCTGAGGGCTGAATGCATCTTAGGCTCAGTAAAGCGGTCCTCTGGGTCAACCCCACCCTGGGAATCTACCAGGTCTGCGTGTGCGTATTCTAGTCCCCGTGTTCCACCCAGGCTGGTACCACCTCAGACATATGCTTTACTCACAAGGCCTGGGTTTCTGTTCCACCAGTGGCTACCACCAGAGAAGATGCCCGGCCTCCTCTGGTTGCCTAGAGAGACAGGGGGTGTGACTCCGGAATATCCCCAGGGGTGTGACCCCTATTATTCCTGCCACAGTTGCTGCTCTGTGCCTTGGGGCACCACCACTCCTGTATGGTTCACTCCCATCCGCTTGGTGATGCATTTTTTACCTTTTATTTGTATCCTTCAGATCGCAGCTTGCCTCAGCAGGGTTGAATTGCGTTTTTCAACCTTCTCTCTTGGTTCAGCTCCAAACCATTGGCTTACATGCTAAACTTCTGTCCTTTAACTCTCCTTCTGGATGGGAGCCTCTGTGGAAAGCTGGCTCCAGTCAGCCATCTTGCCTCCACCCAGGTTAAGGATTTTTTAATTTCTCTAAATCCACGTAGTGTAGCCACATGAGAGAAATCTTTAAGTCCCTAGCCGACACAAAAGTACAACTCTTATTTATTTTTACTTCTTTGCCCTAATCCTAGAAATCACCCAGAGATGAAAGCTTAGGGTCTTCTCAGGACCCTTGTCAGCATGCATTCTGCCCTGGGCATGCTTAATAGCTTTCCAAATTCCCTGATACTATACATTGGTACTATTAAATACCCTAATTTCCCAAAGAAACTCTCACCCCAGCTGTTTTTCCCAGGCTTTTGGTGACCTATTGTTTGCCTTGACTGTAGTCTTTTACCCCAGATATGGGTTATTTGCCTTACAATGTTTCCCAGGACTGCCCACTTCTTTTCAGCCCTAAGTGAGTTCCAAGTTAGGTGAAGCAAAAACAAATACCTTTCATCTGTACTTCAGGGGGTGCCCAGAAATGTTAGAACAGATAATTGTGATTCTTTGACAATTAATTCTGCTCTTAATATCCCTCTGGAACCAGGGACTAGTATCCCGGCTGGGAAAGTGAGATGCTATCTTCAAGACTGCCACCAAACCAGGGAGGGTTGTGAGGCAAGGACCAAATAAAAATGCCACAAAGGTTTCCTATTCTTTTAAAGTTGCCTTTTTCCTGATTCAACATTTGGTTGCTGTGCCTTTGACTGTTTTTCAGTTCTTCCAAAGTTGATTCTGATAGTTTTTACTTTATTACTCAATTTCTGGGGAGGTATAAGCCCTTGAAGCCCCCTACTATGTTAGTTTCACTTATGGCACTTAGATCTTTGTTTTTTTATCCCTTTCTTAATTCTTAAAGTTAAAAAAAAAATCCTGAGAAAAATATAGGGGATGTGGGACTTCACCCCAATGATGATTCCAGGCCTCTTTTGCAAAGGTTGTTAAGTTATTAATAAGTGTGAAGAAGAAACTCACTTAGCACATCTTTTTCAGTCTTATTTTTGAATATCATTATTGTGATTCATAGCATTGAAGAAGACATTATTATAGGTGGTTAAGAGCATGGTCTTAAATTAAAAAAACATGGGATTGAATCCTGACTCTGCTATTTACCATTTACCAACTGGGTGACCTTGGGTATGTCGTTTAATTCTTAACCTCTCTGAGCCTCAGTTTCCTTACCTGTAAAACAAGAACATTAATTCTTACTTCATTAGGTCATAGTGGAGATTGAGTTAGTACATGTGAAAGTTGTATAGCCAAATTGTACTTGATATTCCCCATTTTTTCACTAGGTCTGATCTATACCATTCTCTGCCCTCCTTTGTATCCTGGAAGGCTGACCAGTATAGACTACATAAATCAGCTCTGTTGCCCTCTGGTCTCTTGTTGTGTTTGGTCAATATGGGTGCTGTTAGGAAATCAGATGAGGAGATGAGAAAGAGTTTAGAGTACTTGATTTTCTAGTTCCTTTCCTCCTGTGTATAATTTGGCAGTGGCTGTGTTGTTTTGCCCAAGGCCATAATTGCTGTCAGGCAGTCCTTTTTCCTTGGCTCCTCCTCTGGGTGACTTACCATCTGTGGCTGATATCACTACACCCTGCACACACCCTTGGATTAAATGCTCTTCAATTACTCCTCTTAAGTGCGCTGTTTTACTGTCATCCCTGCCTGTACACAAAGTTGCCTGTTGAATTGTAGTTTCAGTGTACTTTTCAAAGTAAAAGAATTAATGTAGCCATAGTCTAGTTTTATCGCTGTGCGAATGATATGGGCCTGATATCATCAAGGTAGAAGTAAAAGCTAAGGTAGCACATGGGCCAGGGAATAAGAGTTGCAGCAGTTAGTAGTCATTATAAGAATGATATGATGGGTAGTACCAAAAGACATCTAAATATGATAGAGACAAGTTGCAATTCAAAGTCAACTGGAATAAAAGTGGATATAGAGAAGTATAAAATAGTGACTAAGAGCATGCACTCTCAGCCAGATAATTTAGGTTGGAATCTTGGCTCTATCACTTAACAACTGTGTAATCTTGGATAAGTTTCATAACATCTCCTTATCCATAAAAATGGGAATAATAATAGTACCTACATTATAGGATTGAAATGAGAATTCAATGAATTAATGCTTGTATAGTACCTAGAAGTTTCCTTGACAAGAAGAGCTTGAATGAACTAATTATAAGTTATGTGATCTAGAATTGTTTTGGAGAAGACCACTGGTTCAGGCAGAAGATGAAATCCTACTGTGGATAACAAGTCCTTGTTTTGGTGTGCCTACTTCTACAGATGTAGCACCATAGCTCTGGAGTTTAGTTAGGTCTATAATGAATAGACCCAGAAGAAGAAGAGCGTTGGGTCTTCCAGGGGATTCCTTGGCTAAAATTTCATATCGTATGGTTATATGATGGTAAATGCTGGGCCTCCAGAAGTTTGGAGAGATCTGGTAGAGGTTCTTACAGAAATCACTATGTCCACCAAGAGAAATTTGGTGTCACAGAGTACTTGAACACAAGTTCTTTCAACAAGAACATAGGAATAACATGATACACCTTCTTCATAAGTCTGGGGATGGCACAAATTCAGCAAAACATCTCTGGGCTTTAGGGTAGGGATATTTCCTGAAGCTGATCGATAAAGTGTATATTTCTTGTTCCACATCTTTATATAAGCCATAGATAGTAGATAGGAGAGGAGACATCACTAACCTTATGTCATAAATGAGAAAACTGAGGCTTACTGTGGTGCATGTAGGAAGAGGAAGGGTTAAGAATCTGAACGAGATTTGTCTGATACTTAGTTCTATTTTCTTCAGATCACATGATACTTCTCATTCATCTGCTTTGGTTTCCATGATATGGCTTTCTGTGTGTATAGAAAAAATCAAAGGCAGAAAAGATAGCACTAGTAAACCATATATCAACATGAAAGAGCATGGTAAATTAAGAGCTTTTCAATGGCCAGATGATTGTATTCAGAATGCAGAAAGACCGGACATATTCCATCACCAAGACCAAAAGTATCTATATTATGGTTTGAAACAACTGGAAATGAAACTGATGAATATGGTGAATTGGGGAAAATTTATCTTTCTGGAAAATGCACAAAAAGTCATTGTGAACTTGCTGTAGTTGGACAAAATTATTCTCAGCACCAATAACTCTCTGACACGCTGACTAATTTTTTTGTGGAGAGGGTAGAACCTACGAACCTGATGCTAAGATTTGTGCAAACTTCCATTTCTAAAGTGTGGCATAGTTAAGATGGTGGACCTATAGATAGAAGGGAGATCCTATTGGATTACAGGACTCCTTGGCCTTGACTCTCATATCAGAATCTGGATTGATTGGCAATCTGGAGAACTGATTGAGAGCCTTGTTGAGTAATGCAAGTTTTTATGCATGACTCTCAGGATTGTCATGACATTCTAAACTACTTTATCATCATCAACCTTTAACTGTTTCAATAACATAATTTCTATGTCACAGAAAGTAATCATGTTTTCTGAATCTTAGTGGAATATTCATTTATTCATTTAACAAATATAAATTGGGTGCTTGGGGAAGACCAGAATATGCTGCCCCAAAATATAAATGATTTTTGAGCTTAAGATAATTAAGAAGAAACAGAGGAAAGTTCTCTGTCTTCCCTCTATTTGCCTAAAAGCAGGATATAGATTTATGAACATGAAAAGTATCCTGCCTCCCCCATCTCCTACTAAGGAGAATAAAAGTTAACCAATGTAGACAACTTTGGATCCTTATTGGCTTGGAGATGGTACCAGAGGAATTATTTTTACTAACTAGGCTTTATCTGTCTTTCCCAAAGTTGCCACCCTTGGAGACTCAAAGTCTTTTTCCTTTGTTCTGTCACTCCTCTAAAAATTTACAATTCTTTGTTAAAGGTTCTCTCTCTCTCTCTCTCTCTCTCTCTCTCTCTCTCTCTATATATATATATATATATATATATATATATATATATAGACATACATACATATATACACACACATATATATATATAGAGAGAGAACCTTTAACAAAGAATTGTAAAATTTTAGAGTAGTGACAGAACAAATACATATATATTATATACATATATATTATTATATATATAATAATTCTAGTATATATATACACTAGAATTTACACACATATATGACTCAAAGCCTTTTTCCTTTGTTTTGTCACTCCTCTAAAAATTTACAGTTCTTTGTTAAAGATTCTCTCTCTCTCTCTCTCTCTCTCTCTCTATATATATATATATATATATATATATACACACACACATATAGATAGATAAATGTAACTGTGAATAGAAGTCTCAAAGATGTAACTGTGAATTCTAGCATATATAAATATATGTGTGTGAATTCTAGTGTATGTGGATATATATACTATATATATATATATATTCTAGTGTGTGTATATATATATATATATACACACACTAGAATTCACACACACACACACATATATATATATATATATATGATAGAATTCACAGTTACATCTTTGAGACATCTATTCACAGTTATATATATGTATGTAGAGAGAGAGAGAGAATCTTTTTGGAGGACTGACAAAACAAAGGAAAAAGACTTTGAGTCATATATGTGTGTGAATTCTAGTGTACATATATATACACTAGAATTCACACATATACATATATATATTCACATTATATATATGTGTGTGTGAGCTCTGGAATATTTACATATATATTCACATTATATATATGTGTGTGTGAGCTCTGGAATATTTACATATATATTCACATTATATATATATATGTATGTGTGAATTCTAGTGTACATATACACTAGAATTCACACACACATATATGACTCAAAGTCTTTTTCCTTTGTTTTGTCAGTCCTCCAAAATTTTACAGTTCCTTGTTAAAGTTTCTCTCTCTCTCTCTCTCTCTCTCTCTCTCTATATATATATATATATATATATATATATATATATATAACTGTGAGTAGATGTCTCAAAGATGTAATTGTGAATTCTAGCATATATATATGTGTGTGTGTGAATTCTAGTGTGTATATATATATTCAGACACACACATATATATATACACACTAGAATTCACACACATATATGTATGCTACAGTTCACAGTTACATTTTTGAGAAGTACTCATTCTCTCAATGTCTCCCATGTATATATGAAATATATTAATAAACTTGTTTTTCTCTTTTTAATCTGTCTATTGTTACAGGAGTCCATTCCAACTAAGAACCTATAGGAGTTAGTCTTCCCCTACATCTCCTAAAAATGTTTTGTACCTCGTTAGGAGTTGGGAATCTAGTAGTAAGCAGAAAACACTCAGAAAAGACTTCTTCAGGGAACTTTTCTACTAGAAATAGGAAGGGATATTAATCAATCATTGATTGCTGCTGCTCATGCTCATTTGAAAGTCTAGGACTTTGATCCTATCTTAAAAGTGGAAACTTCTGAGTGTGGCTTCTTTTAAGGATTGAAAATAAAACTAATATTTATTGACAATCGTCTTCGTGCCATGTACTTTAATGGGCCCTTTTACATATACTATCTCATTTATTCCTCATAATAAATCTATTATAAAGGTATTATTTATTTTTACTCTTACAGATGAGGAAATAGGGGATCAGAGAGATCTAGTAGCATGTCCATGGTCAGGCAACAAGTACACCGTAGGAATGGAGTTTATCCATAGATTTAGTTCCAGAGCTCATAGACCTTCTATTAAAAAAATAAAATAAAATAAAAATCTACCTCCAACACTATGGAGTGATTGTTAGCACACCATCACAATAGGTCAGAGAATTAAATGATTTTGAATTATCTCTACAGAAGTTTATATAATTTATGACTTCAGAATTTTATCCATTAAAATAAAATAAAGTCACCTTAAATAAATTCATTGTATTTTTCCCCAGATTCTCATCACAAACTCACCTTTTAATGATAGCTTGGTAGCTTGATAGCTTCTACTTTTCAGTCCTTGGTTTGAATCTTGATGAAAAGGTTGACAACATTCTCAAACTAAATAAAAGAGTTCTGAATAAAAGGAAATGAGAGAAATAGAGAGTAATTTTTCATGGAAGGAAAGCATGTTATTCCCTGAGGAATAGAATACTATTCTATAGTTTAGTTATGCCATTAGCCGTCAAGCAATACTTCTCTGCTATAAAAGTATTCTTCCTGAGCAACATAAGTTTAATTGTTTCTAATTTTGTTATTATAAATATTATTGCCATAAACATTTATTAGCTTGTTATGTGGTGAGTAAATAGGATTTCTAGAAAGACTGAAACTGTTTAAGTTTTATTTTATTTCTCCATTTTTGCCTCTTCTTTTGCCTCCTCACCATTCTGTCTAAAACAGCTTTAAGTTTGGAAGCTCAACAGTGTCCACTAGTGGACAAATAAAAGTATAACATTGTGATTAAAAAATGAAAAACCATTGGATTGAAATGCAGGAAGCAAAGACTTCATCTAAAGACTACTACATATGTTATCAAAATGACATTTTCAGTTGATATCTATATTTTGTAATAAATTACAGAATAAGATTTTTGGAAAAATTCCATTCTATACTTGCTTAATAAAGAAACCTTAATTTAAAACTTTTGATTTGTACTATTTGAATATTACTGAAAATAAAGTGTTTTTTATTTTTGAAAGCTCATATTTCCCTCAATCCATATATGAAATTACAACTCATATAGAAATGTTTTAAGTATAGTGGAGGCCAAATATATATTTTATATTCCAGAACAATTGTTTGCCATCATTATTACCTGGAGAGTTTGATAAAAATGCAGAAATAAAGAATGTTCTGTTACTTTCATCAATATCCCCCTTCAGGACTGAAGAACTTATTGCCCAGATGCTGGGAGTGCTCTTCACTGCCAGTTCACAGCAGCCAGCACTCTCTAGGAATTTCCCTCAGTTGAAGACCTTATTCAAGATCATATCACGTTCTCAGCACAAGGACATCTGGATTGATGCACTCCAAAATCTTGAATCCTGATATTCACTAAACCTTTTGAGCCCATGGAAGCACATTCCTCTTGATTAAGAGATAGCACTTCTCCCTTACTTGAAGACAATGCAGTCTTTTCCTTATCAAAAAAAAAAAAAAATATGCCCCCCATATCTACCCCCTTAATTATTTCTCCTCCCCACCATACCTTATAGCACTAGGAAATTGACTAGGGTTACACACAACATAATTCAGCTGGAGCATGTTTGGCTTGCTAAAGGTAGAAAGGGAATTTCCCACAAAAGAGATAAAGGACTTAGCTAACATGTTATGGATATGTATACCAGTGAAATTTGTATTGAACTAATTTATGAAGTATGCACATTCTGGATTGGGAGGTGGATGAAGGGAGAAAAATTGAATAAATATGAGTTTAATTATTTGGAACTAATTTTTTAGGCTACAGGATTTAACTATTTAGCAAGGACTCTGGGGCAGAGGGTAAACATTTTGCTAGAATGACTTGGAGAAACCTGGAGAAAGTGATGGGACACAATAAATGAAGTAGAAATGGCAGGACTGCTTTAGCAACCAATGTAAGAAGGTATTAAAGGCACATAGATATGGGTATCCTAGAGTGGATATATTTATGTAAGGATAGAAAACTATGTTCTACAAGTCAGCTAAAGGATAGTCCCTTACCAAAAGCAATAAGAAATGGGCGGATAAAATGTACATCACACTTAATAAGGAGCACACTGGTGGCTCTCCTCTGTAAGATAGGACTGATGGTAGGTGAGGTGATCACAAAACTAATTTTACTGATAGGAATAGAAATAATAGGATTCTGAAGTAATTGAGACCAAATAATAACATTTAACTATCAGAAGCCAGCTATATAGAGTTATCATAATAAGCATTAATATCACTGTAGAAGTCAGGGGCCCTGGCCATCAGAGAGCAATGAACACACTCCCAGGGCACCACACAATGCTATGCCTGTGGTCCAGTTCTCCATCATGTACAGCTAGCAACAGGTCACCCCCACCACCTATCACCATTACATGTAGATCTGGGTGGTACGAATGCTCACATCATAATCACTGGGGACCTCAACATCCCACTGACTAGACAGATCATCTAAGCAGAAAATCAACAAAGAAACACCAGACTTAAATGGGACTGTAGAATAAAGAGACCTAACAGAAAATTACATAATACTCTACCTGAAAACTATAGAACATACATGCTTCTAATCAGCACATGGTACATTTTCCAAGATTGATCATAGTTTAGGCTACAAAGTAAGTTTCCACAAATTCAGAAAAATCAAAATAAAACTATGTATCTTCTCAGATCACAGTAAAATAAAACTAGAAATCAATTCCAACAGAAATTTTCAATTCCACATAAAGATATGAAAAATAATAAAAAAAACTTGCTGCTGAATGATACTTGAGTCAATGATGAAATAAAGAGAAAAAAAATCAAAAGATTCTTTGAATTAAATGACAAAATGAACACAAGCTTTCAAAATCTATAGAATACAGCAAAGGGGGAAATTCATACCCTTAAAGGCTTACATCAAAAAGGTAGAAAGATCACAAATTATCAAATTGATGTTATATCTCAAGGACCTACAAAAAGAAGAAAGCAAACCTGAAAACATCAGAAGAAAAGAAATAACACAGCTCACAGCAGCACTAAATTAAAAAATATTGCCAAGGATCAATGATTCAAAAGACAAAGAGTTTGGATGTGCTGGCTCATACCTGTACAGCTCAGGCCAAGGTGGATAGATCACCTGAACTCAGGAGTTTGAGACCAGTCTGAGAAAGAGTGAAATCCTGTCTCTACTGAAAAAAAAAAAAGAAAGAAAAGAAAAGAAAAAAGAAATGGCACTCTATCTAGGACAACAGAGTGAGATTCTGTCTCAAAAACAAAAAAAGATAGACAAGATAGTTTTGGCAGGATGGCAAACTAGAGACATCTCTTTTGCAGCCAGTTGGAGTGAAATCAGAGAGAAAGGACTCCAGCCACCTCTCGCTGGGGTGCCTTGCACTAAAACATCACTTCAGGGACACAGGGAGGTAGCAGGAGACTCCAGGAGCCAATGAAGACATCAGGAGCAGTGGAGAACTGGCAGAGAAGATGAGTGCTTTCAGGTGGGTAGAAGCTGGCTAGTTTGGAGACAGTTTTCAGACATAAAAATCTCTTTTTTTTAATTATTATTAGATATGGGTACATGATGGAGTTACCTTGCGACAACTTGGGTGAGCAAGTAATCTTGAACAGAGCCCTGGATATGGAATTGAGCTATCATGCAGAGTGTAGCCCTTGTTGTTTGGCTGTGGGCCAGATGCAGCCATTGGGGGAGAAATGCCTATCAGGATCAGCCTGCAGGGTCCTAGTTTGAGGCCAGTTCTGGTGCACCTGCTGAGCTGAGTAGCCACCCATGGGAGACAAGCAAACACCACTTTTCTGAAAAAGCCTGTGTGGCCAAGGGACACTGTTTGGAAAGGTTGAGGCATATCTTTTAGGAAAGCTAATGAGAGCTTCAAGCTCCAACCCTATGGAGATTGAGGGCAAAGACATGAGGAAGATGGGACCAGGATTCTTCAGTGAGATAGAGGCTTCCAGCCCCATCTTATATAGCAGTAGCAGTGTTGTGAGTAGCATCTCATAAACAAGAACATTACCTGTTGTCCAGGCAATATATGGACAATATATGGATTTTTTGCTTTAAACATTTTTCAACTTTTTCAGATTTTTCTTTTTTATTCATTGTATTTTTATTTCTTTTTTATTCATTGTATTCATAATTTTTTATACTGTCTTTCTTCAATAGTAAGGACTCCATTTTTTCTTCAGTTTTCCTGCCCCTATTAGGCTCCCCCCCCCATTTTTCTCCTTAAGATTTTTATTTGTTTTATTTTATTTTATTGTATTTTTATTTTTCAATTTTCAATTTTGTCAATATTAAAGGCTCCATCTTTGGTATGGTATTCCTATCCTTTTTATTCTTTCTTTCCTATCCATTCCTCTCCTTTACTTCTATTTTTTTAAAGGTTTCTCTACTATTCTAACGTCCGCCCGTCCTCAGGGCACCGTGGAGACGGAAGTTACGTAAAACCCACATGTGTTCCACATGGGTGTCATGCATGCATGCATGCATGCATGCATGCCTGCCTGCCTGCCTGCCTGCCTGCCTGCCTGGCGGGAGAACCCGGGGTGCTCATTCTTATCTAGCTCCGGTGTTACATATGGAGGTGCGGGGGAGGGGGGGTGTTGCTCAGTTAGGAGACGCGTGTGCGTGGGTGCAGCCCGTGGCTCAAGGAGTAGGGCGCCGTCCCTATGTTATACAGTGGGTGTTGGTTCAACCCCGGCCCCGGCCAGAACTGGAAAACAAACACACACACACACACACACACACACACACTCTTTCGGGAACTCAGTGTACTGAAGCGATCCCCCCACCTTTAACAGGGCATTATTCTGCCTCCTGTAGTAATAAAGACTTTATGATCCTTTTTTAATTGTATTGTTGAAAAGACCAAAAAGACAAAAAGAAAGTGGTTATATATTAAAGTTATTGGTGCATTGTTTTGTAAAAGCAACAAATAAGAAGTATTTTAAATGTGTTCAATAAATTGAAGGTCAACCAAATGAAGAAATGATCTGTAGTTTGGGGACATGATTATGCATACCCATATTTAC
>CAUYPK010039328.1:0-11059 GCA_963574355.1 Loris lydekkerianus | reverse complement strand
TTTTTTTTTTTTTTTTTTTTTTTTTTTTTTTTTTTTTTTTTTTTTTTTTTTTTTTTTTTTTTTTTTTTTTTTTTTTTTTTTTTTTTTTTTTTTTTTTTTTTTTTTTTTTTTTTTTTTAGATAGAGTCTCACTCTGTCACTCTCTATAGAGTGCTTTGATGTCACAGCTCACAGCAACCTCAAACTCTTGGGCTTAAGTGATTCTCTTGCCTCAGCCTTCCAAGCAGCTGGGACAATAGGCACCAACGTCCAGCTATTTTTTGGTTGCAGTTGTCATTGCAGCTTTAGCAGGCCCGGGCTGGGCTCGAACCCACCAGCCTCAGTGTATGTGGCAAGCGCCCTACCCACTGAGCTACCAGTGCTGCCAGGTTTAATCTTTTTAAGATGCTCTCCAAGACTCTACTCCTCAAGCTCGTGAGATGGTGTTTTGCATTTTTAAAAACATAATGTTCATTATATTGGTTCTGAGATAAAGAGGATATTTTTATGTGCCCAATGTTTTGGAAATAACAGAATAAAATTAAAATGATCAGTAATCCTGTCACACTTATTGGACAGTTATGGAGTTTCTCCCTTATTTCTTTCTATATGTGTGTGTGTGTGTGTGTGTTGATATGTGTGTTTATGGATGCATGTATGTGTGTAGATATACACACATACATGCATATGTATTTATCTAATATAAAATTATGAATGTATAAATGCCTATCTGTAATTAACACAATTTATACATGCAGTTTGTATATGGTTTCTTCACTTACTGTCAAATTCTCTGCAATATAATTTTTAGTGTCTGCATAAGGCCATATAATCATGGTGCTTATTTACTTACACAATTTGAATGTCTTGGTCATTTTCATAGAAATTTTTAGTAATATAAATAACACCATGATAAACATCTGTATGCATAAATCTTTATATTTATCTCAGCTTAAATTCCTTTTTTTTTCTTTTTATAAATTCCTTTTAGAAACAGAATTACATTTATCTCTTGAGAGCCCCAAACTGTCTAATCTCAATTCTTTTAAGAGCCGAAGTAAGTGTATTTTGTAGCCAGGCTGGAATTTAATTGGCCAGGCTGATAAACTCGATTTCTCTCTGGGCTAATTAGGTTAAGAATGTTTGCTGTAACATACAGATCCTCACTGTCAGGGATTTACAGGTATTTCTCTCTCATCTGATGTGGATGTTTGCATTTGGAGGGACTCCACTGGCATCTTCAGCATGTGGCTTCCTTGACCACTGAGCTCAGGTGCATTGAACTACAGAGGTTCTTTGTGCACCAAATGTTCCCTGGAGGAGGAGGCATTAGGCTCCAGACTGGACTCGCTACTTTTCCTTGTCTCATTCCTCTAGACTGCACGTCCTCTTGGTTTTGACTCATTCACTTCTGTCACTTGCCATCTGCTGTTCCGGCCACTGTCATTGTACCCTTGGGTCCTTCTCATAGCTTTGTAGGTAATAGGCCTCTTCCACTTTTCCTCCCACCAATCGCTTCTCCACATTCTATGGAAAAAGTATTAAAACACAAACTGCCTCATGACTTTCCCCAGGTACAAACGGTTCAATAACTTCCATTCGAATTTATGGCCAAATTCAAGCTACTGACCTTTATCTAGGAGGCCTGGGGGCTGTAGCCCTTGCCGGTTCTCCTGCCTCCTCCCTTCTCCCCTCCCCTAACTTGCTAAACACCATTCAGGATGGTTTCCACCCAACTTCTCAAACTTGCTGAACCCTTCCCAGCACGTAGCCTTGCAGGTGCTGCCCGTTGGCCCAGAACTTTCTTGTTCTTCACTTGACTTGTTCTTTCTCATCCTTTAGATTTCAACCTATATTCATGGTGTCAACCCATCAGGTTATGATGTGTTGCCTTTTGATATATTTTTAGATTTGATCTACTGATGTTTTGTGGGGCATTTTGCATCTACATTCACGAGGCGTATTGGTCCATACAGATTTCTTTTTTGGCTTTGTCTGGTTTTGGAATCAGAGTAACACTTGCTTCCTAAAATGAGTTGGGGAGTGTACCCTCCCGAACACTAGTTTCTGAAGTAATTTATGTAGGATTGGCCCCCCCACCTTGCTTTTGTCCTTAAATAGTTGCTAGAATTCATTAGAAAAGACGTCTAGGCACCAAAGTTGATTTTTTTTTTCTTTTTGTGGAAAGGTTGTGAATTATGGAGTCAATTTTTTTAAATTCATACAAAGCTAATGAGGTTTTCTATTTCTTCTTGGAAAAGCTCTGATAAATTTACATATTTTAAGGAATATATTCATTTCACCTAGGCTGACAAATTTATGGACATAAGGAGTTTGTAGATTTTTTTTTTTTGTATCCACTTACTTATTTATGAGAGATAGAGTCTTACTCTGTCGTTAAGGCTGTGGTGCAGTGGCTTGTCATAGCTCACTGCAGCCTCAAACTCCTAGGCTCAAGTGATCATCCTGCCTCACTGTCCCGAGTAGCCGGGACTATAGGTATGCACTACCATGCCTGGCTAATTTTAAACAAGTTTTTGTAGAGTTGGGGGTCTCACTGTGTTGTCCAGAGTGGTCTCAAATTCCTGGTTCAAATGATACTCCCACCTCAGCTTCTCAAAATGCTAGGATTACAGGCCTGAGCCACCGTGCCCAGCAGATTCCTTTACTATTCTTTTACTATCAGAAAGGTCTGTAGTAATGTCTTCTATTTTGTTTCTGATAGTCTTTTCTCTTTTTTTCTCAGTCTATCTAGATTTATCAATTTTATTTATTTATTTATTTTTATTTATTTATTTATTTATTTATTTATTTATTTATTTTTTTGAGACAGAGCCTTAAGCTGTTGCCCTAGGTAGAGTGCTGTGGCATCATAGCTTACAGCAACTTCCAACTCCTGGACTTAAGTGATTCTCTTGCCTCAGCCTCCAAGTAGCTGGGACTACAGGCACCCACCACAATGCCTGGCTATTTTTATTTTTTTTTGCAGTTTTTGGCCAGGGCTGGGTTTGAACCCACCACCTCTGGCATATGGGGTCAGTGCCCTATTCCTCTGAGCCACAGGCACCGCCCAATTTTATTTATTTTTTAAATCAACTTTTGGGTTTAATCAATTTCCCCTATCATTTTCCAGTTGGTTCTCAGCCTAAATGTCTTCTCAGAAGGATTTTTTTTTTATTGTTGTTGTTGTTGCAGTTTTTGGCGGGGCTGGGTTTGAACCTGCCACCTCCAGCATATGGGGCTGGCACCCTACTCCTTGAGCCACAGGCACTGCCCTTTCTCAGAAGGATTTTTCCCAACATTTCTACTTAAGGTGGCTTCCTCTTTCCCTTGCCTTCCCCCTCCCATTGTTTGTTTTCCACCCCAGACTGTGTATAATTATTTTTTATTTGCTGTTACTTGGTTGTTGTGTGTGTGTGTTTGCTGCTATGTTATTTTCGGGTATTGGAGAATAGTAATAAGTCTGAGTTTCCAAGGACACATACAGCAATTTCCACATGTGTGGGAGGAGCAGCATGCAGAGTGGTTAAGAGGGTAGGCTCTGAAGTCTGAGTGAGCCATTTGCTGGATGTGTGACCCTGAGCAACTTAGTCAGCCCCATCCGGTCTCAGTGTTTGCATCTGTAAAATGGGGATAGCATGGTGCTTATCTCACAGGGTTGTGGGAGATGCAATTGAGTTAATACACATAAAGTGCTCAGCACAGTCCCCAGTACACAGTAAGAGCTTAGTAAATATAAGCCACCATTTCTAGTTCTTTGAGAAGCACCTTGAGAATAAAGTTCTGTGCAGAACTTTGGGAAACACTGATTTATGTCCTGGTTGTTCATGATTTTCACATAAATAGCATGTGATCATTGGGTCATTGTTGAGAAGAGTATGTGACTGAGGGAGCCCAGGACATGCCACTTAGTATGGTTTGGAAATCTCATGTGGTGCCCGGGTTGAGCCATTATTATTCCTACATTACAGAAGGCTGATGCCAAGAGGAATTCCATGCTATGGCAAGCATCACAAATCCTGGAAAACACAAAGTCCTTTCTTTAGTGAATTCCAATCTCTCCGGAGACAAGGGTCTGTGCAGCATGGCAGACCCTCAGTGCCAGCCCTGTGATCAGGAGCTGTGGGTTCTGGCTCTGCTACTTGGCAGCTGTGTGACCTTCGAGGTAATTACTTCATCTCTCTAAGCCCCAGTTGTTTTTTTTTTTTTTAAGTGAGGTGATGCTCAGAGTGCCCAATCATGGGGTTTTTGGGAGGACCGATGAGACATGCCAGACTCTAGCTGTTGCACATGGAGCATCTCCCAAACATCAGCTCTCCCCACTAAAGTGTGACTGAGTGTCACCACAACAGGCTCTTAGTGTCTTTTGCTCACCTCTGCACCCCCGCCACCTCCATTGGTGTGGTCAGGTATTAGGCACTCAGAAATACTTGAGAAATGGAATCTTCTTGTTGTTGCTTGTTAAATCTGTGACTGTGACTTGAGAGTGCTGGGATGACGGCCTCCACAATCCGGCCCTTGGTCATCCCTGCCGGCACCTGCTTATCTCAGGTAAGCTGCTCATTTTCCTCTCTGGAATCTTCTAGACTGCTGGCATTCCCTAGGGAAGGGACAGGACCTTCAGAGATCTTTCGCATCCCAGCAGAATATCAGTTTTCCTTTACAGGAGCTTCTCGACCCTTCTTACAGCCCTGATTTGCAAATTCCAGGCACTGTGCTATTTGCTAGCCCAGCTCAGTGGGAGCACAGGTGTTTATTCAAAGGCTACAGGACTCTGCCATATAAAGTAAAAACAGACCCAGCAGGATCCTGTAAATTCTCCCCATGCAACTACCTGCGGTGAATTTAAAGTTGACTCATGGCAGTTTCCATGCTGGAGCTGAGGAAAGAGGTCGGCATACTTTGTCCTCTGCGGCTGCTGCTGTTGTTTATGCAGTGTGGCTGCCTTTGGTGGGAGCAGATCCACCATTCTTTTTCTCTCCGTCTTCCTACCCGGACACCTCCTGTTACCTAGGGCTGAAACAGAGGATTAGAAACAGCATTATAGGCTAGTGCTGAGCTCTCCCACCTGGCTCTTCCAAAAACAGAAAGAATTTCCCTCTGTCTGGGTGGGATTCAAGCATACATGCTTGGTTCAACATCCCTTCCATGAGAAAGCCACTCACCACCCCGACAGCCACACCTTGCTGTCTCTTGAGTGTCCCTGCGTGGAGTAAAAATTTCTGGTTTTAAAGCCAGCTGACCTGGGTTCGAATCTCCGCATGTCCACATATGAACATCATGTCTTATGTCCAATTCCTTTGTCTTAGTTTCTTTATTTGGAAATGGAAATGGCTGCAGTGTCTACCCTGGAATAGTTCTCGAAGGCTGGAATAATACACAGGGTTGCCTATTATTGCAAAGCCTGACTTCCTGACCTTCCTCTTCTCCTTCCCTGAATCCTCCTGCATCCGGCTCTGCCTATTGCATTTCTATTCACAAGAGTATTTTGAGTTCCTGCCTCAGTCTCCTCCTTTCTCCAAAAGTGAAGGCGCTGACTTCCTAACCTTCTATAGAACGCCGTTTTACTTTGTTCAAATAATCACCTTTCCTCAAGTCCATTTGACAAATGCTATCTGGACTCCTTTGAATGTCGGACTGCTTCCAGATTACCAGGGATTCAGGGACAAACCAGTCATGCTCCCCAGCTTCAAGGAATTTGGAATCAGCCACAGAGAAGGCGGCAATACACAATCCCAGGGTGATGGTGCAGTCAGCGTGGTTGTGCTGGGGGAGTGGGGTTCAGGAGCTTTTTCTTATTTTTAAATTAAAAAAAGAATTTGAACAGGAATAAAAGAATGTTGGAGGAAAAAACAACCCCAAACAAAGAAAAAAACCTCTTCCATTAATTCCTTTCCTTGGACCATTCATCGTCTTGGATACTTCAGGTGGGGTTGTGTACATGCCTCATTTATTGCGTTTCTAGGAGGGCTTGGGAGTACAAATCTTTTTCCACACAGAAGTCCTTACATAATAGATGGTTATACAAAAAAAAAAGGTATAACCTGGCTGGCTACACATACTGTATGCATGTATTCATAAATACATATGCATATGTATATGAGCTTAAATATGTATACATTTTATTTTGCTGTGCTGGTTTAGAATGTCATAATGAATTCCTATGTTATTATTAAAAATTGCTTGTGTTAAGTCTCCATCTTTATTTATAGCTGTATAGCATTCCACAGTATGCATACACATCTTTTGTATTTACCTGGAAGGATTTGGAGAACATCCTCCAAAATGTGAAGTATCCCAAGAAAGGAAAAGCAAATGTCCGATGTACTCAATGCAACTCCACACCCACAGGAGAGAAAAACACATTTAAATTCAAAAAGAGGGAAGGGGGAAGGGGAGAGGGTATAGTCAGCTTTCACCTAATGGGTACACGTAGGGGTATATGACAAACCTCCTGGGCGAATGCCTCAATTGCAACTTGGACTTTGCATAACAAACTCAAATAATGTAACCTAGCTGTATGTACCTTAATATTAATCTGAAAAAAAAAGAAATAAAAAGAAATAAAATATTAAAAAAATAAAATTACTTATGTTTATAATGGCTGCTAACCTGTACATCATATGGCTTTATTTATTTATTTATTTATTTATTTATTTATTTATTTATAGAGACTCTGTCTCACTTTATCACCCTCGTTAGAGTGCTATGGTATCACAGCTCACAGCAACCTCCAATTCTTGGGTGTAGGCGATTCTCTTGACTCAGCCTCCCGAGTAGGTCCCGCCCGACTATTTTTTTGTTGCAGTTTGGTCGGGGCTGGGTTTTGAACCCACCACCCTTGGTATATGGGGCCAGTGCCCTACCCACTGAGCCACAGGTGCCACCCCATATGGCTCGTTTTAAATGCATGTACACACCCCACATTGTGGGTTTTTTTACACTATTTCCTTATATTTGTATATTTTTGGTATCTTTGATAACATTGGGTTAGCTGACCCTACCACCTAGGAGGCCTGAGGCAACACTTCCCAGCCCAACGATCTTTTGGTTCCGTTACAACCATTTGATTTCCCTCTCATTTTTCCTTGCCTACAGAAAGTCAGTGCAAACTGTTAGCTTTGGGGATAGTTGGCAGCTTCACTAAAGGCCAAAGATTTTCTTTCCTGGGGGCATTGGCTTCAGGTTTTACTCTCGTGGTGGGCAGTGCGGGGTGAAGATCTCTGGGCTCCGTGTCCGGGGTTCAGAGCCTGCTGGCTCCCCGTCATTCCTTGTCCAGCTTCCATCTCTAGAGAAGACTCGGGGTAAACTTCGGCTCCTCTGGGACCTGAATCAGCACCAGACCCAGGGCTGCACTGTTTTGATGTTGGCCAAGAAGACCAAAGACTTTATTGTGGCAACTAATTAAAAGTTCACTTCCGTCTTCTTTTATTTTATGCTTCCTCTCCGCTCTTGTAACGTTCAGCACTTACCTGTGTCGCACAACCTATCACACTGTGTTGTTTCGGTTATTTTATTTTATTTCAGCTCCCCATCCGCCTTCCCCTTAAACACTGAGCTCGTGGGGGACTCAGAACTCTGACCTGTTTCTCCTCATGCTCCTGGCTCCCCACAGCCCCTGCACCCCATGGGGTGTAAAGCGGTGGCTTGGTAGGAGCTGAGGGATCATTTTCTTCATCTCTAAGGCTGGGTATTTATTTTTATGTGTACTTTGCACTTTTCCTCTAGGGAATCAGGACTAGCTGTAGAAACTCGGCATTGTCATGTGGGCAACCCAGAGAATCTAGCAACTGGAAAAATAAATATGTCTATAGGAAGCACTATTCCTTCCTACGATTAAATAAAATCATGCTCATGTCAGCAGCGTACATTAAGAAAATGCTTTTTAATGTAAACAAATGGACAGCACATGGATGAGGGGAATTCCAGTGACTTATGTATTGATTATTTAATTAGTTCATTAAATCCTTTATTCTCTTAGTATTTTTTGGACTTCTATGGTATTCTAGGCCCTTTGTTGGGCACTGGGGCTATAAAGTTACAAAAAACCCAACAACTTTGCTCTTATCCTCATGTGACACTCTGTGATCATTCATTTAACAAATATGTATGGGGTGTCTACTACTGTTGGGGTGGTGGGGTTACATCAGTAAACACAACAGACAAAAAATGGGACTCATACAAATGGGAACATAAAATGATAAAGACATAAGCAAAAATGCTATGCCAGTCTCTTGGCAAAAGAACAAAATGAAAGGCGAAACCAACAACAGAACCACAAGTAAGCGTTCTGTTGTATGTTTTCTTCTTCCCATTCTCCCCGTTCTTCTGTTTTTTTTTTTTTTTTTTTTCCTGATTTATTTCCCATCTTAGTTCCTTCCTGGAATTGGGAGAGGGTAGAAGAGGGTTTCTTTAGGAGCCATAAAAAATAAACACACTATTTGGTGAGATTCATTTGGGAGCCTAAGGTTGTAACAGAAATAGTCCACACCATGTCTGAATCACTAACCAAAGTTGTGTAAATGGGTTAAATACATAAACTGGCTGAAAAGAAAGGCTTCCTTGGTGAAGACTCCAACAGTTTGAACTAAACTTTTTTACACAGGTTTTGGGTTCAGCAGAACCATTTTTGATGGAATTTAATAATACTTTTTTCTTGTATGTGTCTGCTGAATCTGTATTTTCTGACTTAGCACTCTATCCATCCTTACTTATTTATTTAGACAGAGTTTCACTATGTCACCCTCAGTAGAGTGTTATGGTATCACAGCTCACAACAACCTCAAACGCTTGGGCTTAAGCAATTCTCTTCCCTCAGCCTCCCAAGTAGCTGGGCAGGTGCCCACCACAAAGCCTGGCTATTTTTTTGATTGCAGTTATCATTGTTGTTTAGCAGGCGCGGGAGGGCTCGAATCCGTCAGCTTCGGTGTATGTGGCCAGTGCCCTACTCACTGAGCTACAGGCGCTGAGCCTATCCATCCATTTATTGATTATTTTATATAGCACAAGGTGCTAGCCTTCAGGGATTCATGGGAATGTAAGATAGATAACTGTATCAACTTTCATCAAACTTATAGTCTCATGGGAGGAAAAACCAAACAATGAATGATATGACAAGTTATCTAATTATAAGTGTCTTCATTGCCATGAAAAGGAAGTATACGATGCTCTGAGAGGGGCCCTCGTGGTGTGGGAGTGTTGCTGAAGGAAGTGTCCCTAGAGAAGCAACATTGGAACTATAACTGAAGAGTGATGGGAGTTAACCAGGTGAAGATACAGGTCTCAGGAGGAGAGAGAAGCAGGGGAGTAGGGCCTTCTAGCACGTGCAAAGGCCCTGTGATTGGAAGGTTTATGATCCTTTTGAAGAGCTGAATGGAGGTCAAAATGATTATGTACTAGAGATCAGGGAGTAGTGGTACAGCGGTGGTTTTCAACCTTTTTTATTTCACAGCACACTTGAACCTATAGTTAAAATTCCACAGCATATTAAAATTATGTCGATTTAAAAAAGGAATAAACTTATTGTGCTTTGAACTTCTTTCAAAAATAATTTAATTTTAATCATCTTTAAAATTTTCATGGCACACCTAAGATCCTCTCACGGCACCGCAGTGTGCGGAGGCACACTGGTTGAAAATTGCTGGAGCCCAGGAATGGAATGATGCTGGTGGTGTAGAAAGAGGGCCAGGCCCTGCAGGGTGAAGCAGGCTATTTTGAGATCAGTGAAGGTCTTTATGTAAGCAGGAGATAGACATGATCAGAGTTTTGTTTTTTAAAGAGCTTTCTGTCTGTTGAGTGGGAAATGAATGATAGGGGGCAACAGGGGCCCCCCTGAAGAGGGGGCCAATTTGGGGAGTGGAAGGTGATGAGTTTCCTTGGACATGTTGAGTTGGACAAGCCTGCAGGTCCAATCTAGAGCCAGGAGGCAGGTTAGCATATGGGAGGCTTTGGCCTTGGAGATGGATAAGCTTCCCCAGGGAGGGAGAAAAGAATGGGAAAGAAGAGGACCCTGGGCTGAGCCTTAGGAGGATCCATTAAAAGTCAGGAATGACTTTATTCACCCTTCCATGCCCACCCCTCTCTCAGTGTTAGAACTAGCATGTGTCTGTGAAACGAATGGACAAATGAAAGAATGAAAACGTTTCAAAGTTTCTTCAAACTAGTTTGTGTTAAGAGAACCATCATTTCCATTCTCATTTGGTCCTCGAGAAGAGTGTGATGATTCATAGCTTCTGGCTGATGTAGTTTCCGAAGCCCCTTCACAAACACTCTCATCTTTGGCTATCCTCATTCTGGGCTCTGTGTTTTCAGAAGGATATTGATGCACTGGGCTTGCTAGGAAGAACATGCCAAGGGAAGGTGCAGGCTGCTGGAAACACTACCCTAAGAACATCAAGGGAAGAATAAGTGTGTTTCTGAAAGCTGAGAAGAAGGGGTCAGTAGATTCTGCTGTACACACTAACTAGAAGGGTTTCCATGCTGAAAATGGAGCAGATAATATTCTACGTTGCCCTAGATTAGAAGCCTCCTAAAAGAATAAGGAAGAGCAATGAAGTGATTAATTAAGCTTGGTGTCCTCTATCACTGGAGGTCATCGGCAGAGCAGACATGTGTGGGGGTCCCGGTAGGGATTCTTGTACCGAGCCTGACTGGGATGTGTGGCCTGACTGGGATGTGTGTGGCCTGACTGGGATGTGTGTGGCCTGACTGAGATGTGTGTGTGGCCTGACTGGGATGTGTGTGGCCTGACTGGGATGTGTGTGGACTGACTGGGATGTGTGTGGACTGACTGGGATGTGTGTGGACTGACTGGGATGTGTGTGTGGCCTGACTGGGATGTGTGTGGACTGATCGGGATGTGTGTGGCCTGACTGGGATGTGTGTGTGGACTGATCGGGATGTGTGTGGCCTGACTGGGATGTGTGTGGCCTGACTGGGATGTGTGTGGACTGACTGAGATGTGTGTGTGGCCTGACTGGGATGTGTGTGGACTGAGATCGGAATAGCACACCTCTGAACTCACGTCACTCGTAGAGAGATCGTATTCAGTCTTCTGCGTGAGAAGTGTGGGGGGGGGGGGG
>CAUYPK010039325.1:0-15860 GCA_963574355.1 Loris lydekkerianus | reverse complement strand
CTGGGACAACCTAAGACAGGATATGGAGAGGCTGCACGGTGGATTACATTCATAGTACCCAAAGACGGGTAAGATCACTCTGCGTTCAGTCAACCTAAGACAGAGACCAAACCATTGATGTTTGTATCCCCATGATGGGTAAGACTGAAACTGCAAGAGCAGGCAACCTAAGACAGGGGCTATGTTTATCCACCATACAAAAAACAAAAGAGGGAATTGTTGGGCCCTGCCATGTGCCTGAGGCCTAGTGCACCTTCTGGAGCCTGACTAGAAGTAGATACATCGAGCTACTTCCGAGTAGCAATGACTCAGCAAGGCCCGGCCTGAAACTGCCTCTACCTAGATACAGTCAATGTGGTACCATGCCCTTGGCCCAACCCTGTCATGCACCTCATCCCCCACCTTCTTTCCCTGCCCCTTCCCCACGCTTTATATAAGTGGCTGCTTGACGCAATAAAGTTGAGTTCCTGCTAAAAAAAAAAAAAAAAAAGAAAAAAGAAAGAAATGAAATCAGAAAGGAAGAGCAAAAAGAGGAAAGGAGGGAGGGGAGAGGGGCTTTGGTGTGTGCCACACCTTTTGGGTGCAAGACACGACTGTAAGCGGGACTTTACCTAAAAAATGCTATCAGTGTAACCTGGTTTATTGTACCCTCAATGAATCCCCAACAATAAAAAATAAAGAAATGAAAAAAAAATATGCCTATATAGTCATGTCGAAGTCTGGATTTTATCCTAAAGATTATGGGAGCCACTTAAAGATCTTTGACAGGACAATGGCATTAAGTTTAGAAAAATTACACTGGTAGTGTAGATCAAAGACTTCATGGAATTCAGATAATGCAAGAATCAGAAAGAACCTTTAATCGTGGTATACCTTTAATGGTACCTTTAATGGCAGAAGTGATAAAAACATAAAATAGGAGAATCTACAAACATCTTGCAAGACATTTTATAAGCATACAGCTCTCTCCTAAAGCTACCAAGTGTCTAATTAAGAGTTTTATAGCACATGAGACACATAGGTTTATTAGTAAATACTTCTGGACACTCTCTAATGCTCTCCCTTTTTGGTAAAATGGAATTTTCAAGCAGCAAATTAAATCATTTTCAGCAAAATTCTTTCAGGTTCATGTTCTTCACTCATTAACTGGAATTCTTCAATAAACAAGCTATGAACTATCAAGAATAGTAGAACCTCCAAAGCTGACCACCTCCCTACGTTGACCACCTCCTTAAGCTGGTGCAAAAGTAATTGCGGTTTTTGTATTGTTGAAATTTACCATTTGATACTGGAATACATTCTTAAATTTAAATAAATGTGGTTATATTACATATTATTTTAATGTGCATTTCTAGCTTTATGTTTTTCTGCTATTGACGTATTACTTGCTTTTTATTTCATATTTATTTTGGACTATGGAAATGATGTTAGACAAAAAGCAAATGTGAGCAATTTTCTTATTTGAGTTGAAAATGAGTCATAAAGCAGAGGAGACGACTCACAACATCAACAACACATTTGGCCCGGGAACTGTTAACAAATACATAGTGCAGTTGTGGATCAAGAAGTTTTGCAAAGAAGATGAGAACCTTGAACATGAGGAGTGTAGTGACTGGCCACTGGAAGCTGACAATGACCAACTGACAGCAATCATCGAAGCTGCTCCTCTGACTACCTGAGAAACTCAACGTCAACTCAACATTGACCGCCTAGGGTCTTTCAGTATTTGCAGTAAACTGGAAAGGTAAGTAAACTCAGTAATAAGTGGCTGGCTCATGAGTTGACCTAAAATCAGAGCAACTGTCATATTCATATTCAAATGTTGTTCTGTCTCTTTGTAACCAACAAGGAACCATTTCTTAACAAGATTGTGATGTGTGAAGAAAAGTAGATTCTATATGACAACCAGGGATAAACCTCCAAGCACTTCCCAAAGCCAAACTTGCACCAAAAAAAGGTCATAGTCACTGGTGGTTTACTGCTGGTACAATACACTATTCCCCTCTCAATCCTGGTAAAACCATAATATTTGAGAAGTATGCTCAGCAAATCAATGAGATACACCAAAAACTGCAACGTCTGCAACCTTCATTGCTCAACAGAAAGAGTCCAATTCCTCTCCACGACAATGCCTGATCACAGGTTCCTCAACCAATGCTTCAGAAGTTGAACAAATTGGGCTATGAAATTTTGCCTCATCCACCATGTTCACCTGACCCTGACCTCTCACCAGCCAACAACTGCTTCTTCAAGCATCTCAACAACTTTTTGTAGGGAAAATATTTCCACAACCAAAGCAAGGATTTTTACTCTACAGGAAGAAACAAACAAACATACCTTGTTGGCAACAATGTGTTCATTGTAATGGTTCCTATTTTGATTAATAAAGATGTGTTTGAGGCTTGGCACCCTTATTATAGTGGTTACAACACGAGCCACATGCACCAAACATGGCGGGTTCAAGCCCATCCTGGGCCAGCTAAACAATGACAATTGCAACAAGAAAAATAGCTGGGCGTTGTGGCGGGCACCTGTAGTCCCAGCTACTTGGGAGGCAAGAGACTCGCTTGAGCCCCAGAGTTTGAGGTTGCTGTGAGCTGTGAGTACTCTACCAAGGGCGACATAATGAGACTCTGTCTCTAAAAAAAAAAAAAAAGGATATCTTTGAGCTTAGTTATAATGATTTATTGCAATGACTTATATCAACCTAAGATTTTCATAGACAGGACATGCACCACATATATATATATCAGTACAGTAGGCCTAGTTTCTTATGTTGACCACCTCCATATGTTGACCAGTTTGTTACAGTCCTTGGGTGGTCAACTTACAGAGGTTCTACTGTATTTGGTTACCTTGTGATACATTTTGTAGATGATAGGATAAATGTTTCATTTTTCTCCTACTTATAAATTTTCTGAAAAATGAGTTCAACATCCTTGTAATCTCCAGGGGTTATATCAGTAAATTACCGTATATACTCGAGTATATACAAATTTTTTTTTTTTTAAAGTATCACTACAAACTCCAAAAATTTTACTGATTTGACATGGCTCAATTCATTACAGTCGTTATCTTTTTATTTAAATTTTCCACCTTAGGTTAATGAGAAAACCTTTGAGATGGTCATGAAAAGTCCCATGCCCTCTTTTCCACAAGCAAGAGAAGCTGGAGAAAGTTCACTAATCTCTCCTAGTCTCCCAAAAGGCTGGTTTTCTGAAGACTCAAGATGCTAACCTTCCCACACCGTAGAAGGCCATTGTAGTCATTCTTCACCCAAGAATTAATTTCAAGACAATTCATTTAAGCTGGGTGCCAGTAGCTCAGTGGTTAGGGTGCTGGCCACATGCACCCAGGCTGGTGGATTTGAACCTGGCCTGGGCCTGCAAAACAAAAAACAAACAAACAAAAAAAGCTTGGCTTTGTGGCAGGCGCCTGTAGTCCCAGCTACTAGGGAGGCAACAGAATCACTTGAGTCCAAGAGTTTAAGGTTGGTGTAAGCTGAGACTTCACAGCACTCTACAGAGGGCAACAAAGTGAGACTCTGTCTCAATTAAAAAAAACTTTTTTAGCAACGAATCCATTTAAATACAGAATCAATTTTACACAACTATAGAAATTAGGTTTAAAGAACAGAATATGTATTTCATAAACGTGGAAAGCACAAAACTAAGATAATTTATAAAACAATTCAGGGGAAAGGTGATGAAATGTTAGGATGCTAATTTTTCTCATCTTTCAAAGCACACTGTCTAAAACTGAAAATTTTAAAAATCATAAAGATTTATAATAGTTTTTTCCCTCATATTTCCCCCCATAAACTCCGAGGAAGCTTTCAGAAACTAATTATAGCAGTGGTTGTCAACCTTCCTAATGCTGCAGCCCTTTAATACAGTTCCTGTGGGTCACGACACACAGGTTGAGAACTGTTGAATTGTATTTCTTAGGAATTAACATCCATTTCAAAGTAGCAATAGCTTCAAATTCCCTTTCTGCTCAATTCAAAGAGAATTAAAGTTAATATTTAAAAATACAAACAGCATATATAATTCAACCCATTTCTACTGAATTATTTCTATCCTAACCATCTATCCCTCCCATAGGTCTGTTCACCCTTCTATCTGTATCTATGCACAGAAAATTGTTAATAATGTTAATAATGGTAGTTACTTTTGCATATGGGGTTTGTGGTGATTCCTCTCATCTAACACTATGCTATAGTACTTGGTTTTTAAAAAATAAAGTATGTTTATTGTTTTACTAAAAATCTTTTAAAAGAAATCATATTTTAAATCATATAAATATATACCCAGTCTCAAGCAGCTATCTATGAACATCTTTCTGTTGTGGTTCTGAAATACTAAGACTATTACTGTTACAGGGAGAATTAACTGACAGTCTTTATTGTCACTGTAATTTGTCAGTTACGGTTTTATGTTAACTTAGCTTGATCTTTAGAAGTAATTTTCCTTCTTTATTTGCAAATAGTGCTGCCCCTGTACCTTGCTAATATCCTCACTCAGTTCAATCCTCATTCTGATTCTTTTGCCTGAGCTCAAGCAATTCTCTTGTTTTAGCCTCTCAAGTAGCTGAGACCACAGGCACACACCACAACGCCCAGCTATTAGAGACAGGGTCTCAACTGGTTCAGCTGGTCTTGAACCTGTGAGCTCAGGCAATCCACCTGCCTCGGTCTCCTAGTGTTAAGCCTGTCTCTTAAGACAAATGTCTAAGACCTTTTTTCCTTCTGAAATGGCAAAGTAAGAGATATGCATGTTCCTGTTGATTCTGCAATACAATCTGTAACAGCTCAGTACAAGTAATAAAAAAATTTTTGAAAGATCCTAGAAATACACTGAATTCTGCATTCAATTACATATTTTGTCACAGTACCTTTAAAAATGTTCTAAATTATTAGCTATGGCATGAAACTGACAGTCTACAAAAATGAACCATAACTTCATTAAGACTCTCCCTGAACACTATCATACACTTCTAGAAGTATGATACCTCTGTTTGAAAAGCATAGCCTTCCTAGTAAATCTCTGATTTCACTGAAACCACTTGGTGGCAGCTGCACTGTTTCCCACAGTCTTATCTCATTTTTAAAAAAATGTTAAAAAAGACTTAATACCCATCTGCAAGATCTGAATAGTCTTATGAGATCTGAGTTATTCTTTACGTGCAGGGAGTGGATAACAAGAGAAATGTGTTCTGATTTGATAAGGCTGTAATGTATCAGTGCCTACTGTCTTTGGGAGAAGATATTATTGTGGTTATAATGTAGTTGTTTTGGATTTTTTTTTTTTTTAATCTTTCTGTCTCATAGTAGAAGTCAAAACTTCTACTTAGGAATTCAGGCTCTGAGGTTAGATCCTGCCTAAATTAAAAACCCTTCCCTTCACTAACTGAGGATTGATGATGAGTAGCATAAGTAAGTCTGCATCCTCATGAGGATTACAGATCAGAATCATCTGATTATCTGCTTAAGAATTAAAACACTAATTTCTATTCATTTAAAAATTAATTTATCTAACCATCAAGTACTTCTTGAACACCCACAATGTGTCAGACACTAGCCTATTTGCTAGCAATAAAATGCTGAGCAAGACAGAAAATAGTCCCTATCATCAAGAGGCTTAATACTTGGAGGAAAGATAGAATAATGAAATGGTCAAAAATACATCATTAAAAACTGTGAAAAGTGCCATTAAAGAAGAATATATGACAGGGGAATCTTATTTCATATAGAGGAGTTAGTCTAGTTTTTCTGACAGTTACCTAAAATTACCCTGTAATTTCAGTTCTTTATGTTAAGAATTTGATGACTTTTTTTTAAAAAAAAAAAGTCTTTACAGCATATTGGAAAACTCAGTATTATTAGGACCTATATCCGCACCAATGGATGGAATCAACATAATCGTTACTGAAATTCCAGTAGGCTATTTTGAAGAAAAAGACAAAACGATTCTAACATTTATATATAAATGCATAGGATGTAATATAGTCAAGTCCTCAAAAGGAACAATGTTGTAAGATTCAGGATTCCAGACTATATAAAGAACTTCCATAAATCAAATTCTTTTTAATGGGCAAAAGACTTGAGTAGACATTTTAAGAAAGAATATATATAAAAGACCACTGAATGCATAAAAAGATGTTTAACAATATTAGTCATCAAGGAATTTAAAACAAAAACCACTACGAGATTCAACTCTTAATGACCAGAATATTCCAAGTAGAAAAGATTGAAAAACATCAAAAATTTATAAAAATATGAAGTAACTAACTGATCTTTCTTACACTGTTGGTGTGAATGTGAAGTGGTGACATAATATTTTTAAAGAGCTGCTTGGAAGTTTGTTATAAAATTAAACGTACATGTACCTCCACTATAGAACCCAGCAATTCCACTCATAGGTATCTACCCAAGTAAAATGAAAAAATGTCCACAAAAGCACTTATACAAAAATGTTCACAGCAGCTTTATTTATACTATCCCCAAACAACTCAAATGTCCATAAGCAACAAAATGAATAAACAAATTGTGGTATGCCCATAAAAAGGAATATCCAGAATAGACAAATTTATAGAAAGTGTAAGTATATTAGTATTGCTAATATACTTACGGCTGGAGTGGGAGAAGAGAACAGGATAAGGAGTGACTGCTCTAAATTTGATCATGATAATGGTTGTACAACACTACGAATGCAGTGAAAAATGTTTAACTATAAATTTAAATGGGTAAATTGCATGATACATGAAGTATTATCTCAAATCCCCATCTAAAAGGAATATACCACCACCACACACAAGCATTATGTTTAACCAAAAGAAGCCAGACAGAGAAGAGTACATACTGTATAATTCCTTTTATATAACTCCAAATACAGGTAAAACTATTAGCAAGTTATAGTGATAGGAATCAGTTACTGTGACAGTGGGGTACTGTCTGGAAAAGGACATTAAACTTTTTAGAAGGCTGATAATGTTCTATATCTTGTTTTGAATGCAGGTCACAGGGGTGCATTCAACAGTCATGACTTAAGACATTTAATTAATTAAATGACATTTTCAATTTAAAAAGGGAAGTAAAAAAATTCATTCCTATTTAATCTTGGAAAGAAGAGTAGTAACTGACAAGAGTGTTTGCTGAAGAATATCTTCAATGTTTCACCAATGGGAAACTATGCATTTACAAAATACACAGCTATGCATTTACAAAAATATCCAGAGTCTGAGTACAATTCTATCTTTTCTTCCCATAAACATTTTAATAATATATTCATCAGTGTCCCCCTCTCAATTTTCACAAATACGTTTCCATAGTTTTTTGAAAAGTCAAAGAATACTCCACAGACAAAATTGAGCCTTTTAAAAAGGATGTTTAAGTACTGTATACCAAGTGAAGAAAGAAAATTTATGTTTAACTTATATAACTTATATACCAAGTGAAGAAAGAAAATTTAAGTTTAACTTATATAAACCAGAATGATAAATGGAACAGCAAAGTTTTTCTTTTGCTGTCTCTAAAAATATATGCTGATATCTTATCTAGAAAAATCTTACCAACCACCCCTTCCCATCTTTCTTCCCCCAGTTAGGTGACTCCTACTAATCTTTCATCTCTCAAATTAAAATTTTTCTCAGAAAATTTTCTCAATTTCTATTCCACCCCCCACCCACACACAACACATACAATTACAGTCATGTCTTGCTTAATGATGCATTCTGAAACGCGTCCTTAGGCAATTTTGTCATTGTGCAAACATCAGAGTATATTTTACACAAACCTAGATGGAAACAGCCTACTGAACACTTAGGCAATATATATAGCCTATTGCTCCTAGGCTATAAACCTGCACAACACATTACTGTACTGAATACCACAGGCAAATGTAACACAATTATGTATGTGAGCATCTAAATATAGAAAAGGTACATAAAAATACTGCATACGTGTTGTCCAATGCTGACCAAAATAAAATGTCATTATGAGATGCATGACTGTACATACACACAGAGAACCATGTTTCTTTTCAGAGCTCTTAGCTGGTTCCTTGTGTGATTAATATCCCTATTTTTCCGATTATAGTCTACGTGTCAGGTGAAAAGAAACAGAGGTTGCCTTGCACATCCTGTATGGCAGCATAGTGCTTGGAAACTAGTACAGATAGATGCTCACAAAACATTGGCTGACTGAATAAATTAAAAATGCAACCCAACCAAACCAAATAAGAAAATAAGATTGTCCCCAAATCAAATAAGAAAACATCCTTATTTTAAAATCCGTTCAAAGACAATATACCGTTATTTGCCAGAGAACATTCTGGATTAATATCTATGAGTCACTAAAGTATCTACTTCCCTGTCAAAATGCCTCTCTGAATATAAAATTGTGCTCTATATTTTTAATTTCTATCCTTATTCTTCTACATATTAGTTCCTTCTTAGTCCAGCACATTTATTCCTACTACTTTTAATCTCTTGTGTATTTCACAATAGCTTCACTTGTAGTTTCTAAGATATTGAACCTAAAGAAATTAAGCAGTTATGTTCATAAACTACTGCCAAGATAATCTTGAATGGCATCATTTGTTGTGGAAAAACATTGCTTAGGGACAGTGATTTCAGATCAGAATGTAAACTTACATTGACATTACTACCAATAAGTTCAAAATAGTTCCTCCAACATTTAATAAACAAAATTCTGACACAGAAAGAGTGAAATGCCAAAAGTACAAATAAAAATAGGCAGGTTAGAAACAAAAAAAAAATATATATCAAAAAAGACATGCAGCATTTTGTAACACACTAAAGCAAAACATCTGTAGAAATATTATAGTAACTAGATAAAGACTACTTTAGCAAATGCCCAGAGTAAATTATATTTTCTACAATCCTCTGAAGCAGTTTAAAGAGACAGTACAACACCCATCTACCCTTTTTTGAAAGAGGTGGAGCTCAGAAAAACTTGAGATGATGATGTTATGCCAGTCACACACTTCAGGCTTTCTAAAGCAGTTATCTTTCAGAATCAATTCTCAGAGAAATGAGAAAATACATGAAAATTCAGAAAATGCATGGGATAGAAAAAGACAGTCCAGAAATCTTTCTAATAACAATCATCCCCTGTCACAACACTATACTATTTTTATCAATGGCAATGTATCATAATCTTTATAGGAAGTCAATTCAAGATATAAACAAGATTATAAACAGAAATATCCTTAAAAATAATGTTTCTCTGGGAGGCCGAGGCAGGTGGATTGCCTGAGCTCGTGGGATCAAGACAAGCCTGAGCCAGAGTAAAATCCCATCTCTAAAAATAGCCGGGTGTTGTGGCAGGTGCCTGAGTCCCAGCTACTTGGGAGACTCAGGCAAGAGAATCACTTGAAGTCAGGAGTTTGAGGTTGCTGTGAGATATGATGCCAGGGCATTCTACTGAGGGAGACAAAGTATTCTGTCTAAATAAAATAAAATAATAACATGCCAACCCCACTCATAAAGGAAATACGAATGAAAACTATACTGAAAATGTACTTAATACAAAAATCTACAAGTTAGATACAATCCTATATTCTAAGACTATGGGGACACAGACACAGATACTCTCCCACAATGATGGACAGACAACAAAACTGTCCTACCCATATATAGGGCAATTTGGCAATATCTAGCAAAATCACAAATACATTTGCTCCTTTAACTTAGCAACCTCATTTCTGGGAATATATCCAATAGATATCATTATACATACAAAACAACTTAGGAACAATATTATCGATGCTGCACAGTTAGTGATAAGAGCAGGAAGTACATATCTGCCAATAACCACCGAATTAAATATACTACAGTACATCAACAATGGAATACAATGCAGCAGTAAAAAATGAGATGCTCTATATATTGACATGGAAAGCTAGCTAAAATATATGAAGTGGGAGAAGCAAGTTACAAAATGGCATTTTATATGCTTTCATCATACGTAACGGGCAAAGTGAGAAGAAAATCCCTGCTTTTGTTTTTATAAAGAAACACTCAAAGAATACATAATAAAAATGGTTATAAGAGGACGGTATAGGCTTGGCACCTATAGCTCAGAGTCTAGGGCACTAGCCACATACACCAGAGCTGGCAGGTTCAAACTCAGCTTGGGCCTGCCAAACAACGACAACTACAACAACAAAAAAACAGCCAGGCATTATGGCGGGCGCCTGTAGTCCCAGCTACTTGGGATGCTGAGGCAAGAGAATTGCTTAAGCCCTAAGAGTCTGAGGTTGCTGTGAGCTGTGACGCCCTAACCCTCTACCAAGGGTGACAGAGGGAGACTCTGTCTCAAAAAAAAGGAAGAGGACAATATATAAGAGTAGCTGGGGCAGGAGTAGAAATAGGACCTCTTTGCATTACTTTTTTCTTTTTGAGACAGTCTCACTCTGTCACCTAGGCTACAGTGCCATGGCCTCAGCCTAGCTCACAGCAATCTCAAACTTCTGGGCCAACCAATCCTCCTACCATAGCCACCAGAGTTGCTGGGACAATAGACATCCAACCAATCCTCCTGCCATAAACTCTGGAGTAGCTGGGACTATAGACATGCACCACCACACTTGGCTAATTTTTCTATTTTTTTAGTAGAGACTGGGTCTTGCTTTGTTCAGGCTGGTCACTTGAACTCCTGACCTCAAGTGATCCTCTAGCTCTGGCTTCCCAGAGTGCTAGGATTACAGGCATGAGCTACTGCACAGTTTAAAAATATAATTTGGGATCTTAAATTTTAAAAAAAATTATTAAACTTTTGAAAAGGTATCTGTGATATCATGAAATATATATTTGGTCTTCTACACTGTTTCCTGATATAGAACTCCTAAAATCGTCAGGAAGTCCAAAGGCTTGTCTTTTTGTATGCTAATGCACTGATTAGTGTCTGGTGACCTCCAGGAAGCTTCAGGATAGGGGCTGGTCATCAGAAAAAGCAAGGCTGATCAGAGGGTTGGAACTTTAGCCCCATTCCCCCAACCTCTAAGTAAGGGAGAGGAGTTGAAAGTTGATTTCCAATGGCCAATGGTCTAATTAATGGTACCTACAAAATTAAGCCTCCATAAAAACCTAAAAGGACTGGGTTTGGAGAGCTTCCTGAACACCTGGAAGTTCCTGGAGGGTGGAATGCCTGTCTAGGGAGAATACGGAAGCCCCACGCCCCTTCCCCCATTCCTCACCCTTTGCAACTCTCATCTGTATTCTTTTGTAATATAGCCTTTATAATAAACTGGTAAGTGTAAGTTATTTCCCTGAGTCCTGTGAGCTGCTCTAGCAAATTTCTAAACCCAAAAGGAGGGGTCATAGGAACCTCAACATGCAGCTGATAGGTCAGAAATTCTGGAGGCTCCGATTTGCAACTAGTATACGAAGTAGGAGGTAGCCTTGGGAAATGAGTTCTCAACCTGTGGTATCTGATGCTATCTCTAGGTATACAATATAAGAGAATTAGAAGACACACAGCTGGTGTTCACTGCTTGCTTGTTGGTGGTGGATAAAACACACACATTTGGTCATGGAAGTCTTCTACAAAGAAGACGGTTGTTGTATAGCATAAGAATGAAGAAAAAATTGTTCTTGTTTTTCCACAAAGTATCACTGTCAAAAGTATTTATAAGCCAAAAAAAAAACTATACTTCGTTCATCATTACAAATTTAAGATATGACATTTTCTCAACTTACTGTCCCTATTTCATTTTAGTCAATTGAGGGGGGGTAGGTAGCATATATATAAAAGCACTTACATAGGGGTCCCCCAGAGTGTTTTCCCAATAGTCTTAAGTTCTTCAAACTTGAATCTTTGCACCACAAAGGTTTTAAACAAGTATTACTGTACCTCTAGAAAATATCCACTTCCTATAAATTAGAAACTGGAATTATTCGTAAGATTTTTATTTAAGTTCAAGCCAACCTTGAAGGCGCTTGTTTGCAGCTTTCTGTTTGCACAAAATGAATAAGAACTTGAAATACTATTTAAGGTATTCAAATTTTTGCTTAGTCTCAAAAAAAATGCTAATTGTCGGCTCAACAGCCAATTGCCCCAGACATATTCTTTTTTTAATACTCTGACTACTGACACATATTTACAGTGGGTGTTTCACTTTAATTATTTCTACTGTTGGTTTTCACACGGACCTGTGCTACTGAGGAGTCAAACACTGAGAAATGTTTCGTTGTTCATCAACTAGGAACACAGCTTCAGTTAAAATATAACTACAGAGTTCAATAAAGACAATCAATCACAAAATATCATTATTATTATGGGTAGAAAAAAATGTAAAAGATATCCACTGGGGAAACCTATGGCCAGCATTTTATTTCACAAGGGTCAACTAAATAAAAAATTAAATGTTAGTATGTAACAAATATGGTCAAAAGTATTTATAAGGACTACTGTAATGTATTGCCACAAACTGGCTGGCTGACAGAAAACAATAGAAATGTATTCTCTTGCAATTTTGGAGGCTGGAAGTCAGAAATCCAGGTACTGACAAGGCCATGCTCCCTAAAGGAAGAATCTTTATTTACCTCATCCTAGCTTCTGATGACTGCCTGCAATCCTTGGCATTCCTTGGCTTATGGCAGTATATCTTCAATCTCTGCTTCTGTCTTCTGTCCGTATCCAAATTTGCCACTTCTTATAAAGATACTATTTATTGGATGAGAAGACACCCTAATCTAATGTAACTTTATCTTGATTACATCAAAGACCCTATATACAAACAAGGTACAATTCATGGGTACAAAAGCTTAGGACTTCAACTTATCTCTTCAGGGGACACAGTCTGACTCACAACATGGTCCAATCAGTCAATTTCTCTAAAAGCAGACCTATTTGTATACAGAATATTTTATCAATTTTTGCCTACCCTGCACCCATTTCTCTTAAGTAACAACATCCAATTATCTTTGGAAGAATCAATCTCTTCCTCCTTCAAGCCCTAAGGGAGGGATGATCTTAAGCCCCTCTCCAAAATCAGGCATCTGTCCTGGTATAAATTAATGAGAATCACACTCCCCTGGCCATAGTGACTGACTGAACTGCGATGACTCGACCCACACCTGGCCAATGTCCTTCCATATATACATACAATACAATCTGGCTGGTACTATACAGAGAGACACTGTTAGGTTTAAGAATAAAAGTCTAGAGATGCCACTGACCAACTCTATCTTTGCCATCGTATCTGCCAAAGAAAGAAACCAAGAGAGCAAAGGAATACTTAAGAGATGAAAATAAGAAGACATTCTTTTTTTATTTATTATTGTTTGGGATTCATAGAGGGTACAAACAATTAGTTTACACTGATTGCCTTTATTAGGTAAATTCCCTCTTAGAATTGTGTTCCGCCCCCAAGAGGTAGAGAAGACATTCTTAAAGACATCAAACTCCTGGATCCAATCATGTCAGAACCTAACTTTACTCTCTACTTTCAGTTGAAAAACCAACAAAATAAAGTTTCTGACATAAACAATTTGAGCTGGGTTTCTGTCACAAAAGTCCCAAGAGATATTTAGGCAAAATATTCAAGGTGGCCTCACTTTCTTTACCTTATTTTCTCAAGTTTGGCAAAGAGAAAGCCAGAGCAAGAGAAAGAATAGTTTTTATGTCTACCCACCAGACCACCTTCCATACAAAGTTCTAGGATCTAAAAGCTATAAATTTATTCATGCTTGTTGAGGTATGGATCAATAAGCTTCTGAAAGTAAAATATGAGTATTAGGAACTCTCAGGGTTATAAAAATCTAAGCAGCCATACCTAAAAACAAAGCATTCATAAAATATTTTCCTCCCCAATGACATTTCACATCACCATCACCACCCAAAGCAATGATGTCACAGCACTAAATGCTAGCCAGAATGTGACAGTCATATTAAAAAATCTTTCTCACCATCAGCATCACTATGAGGAAATTCATGATAGCATCACCCTTTAATATGCCTATCACTGTTTATGGTCCATTTGTTTCTATCTCTAGCAAACTGTGCCATGTAAAAGTATGTCCGTAAGTACCCCTGGACTTCTCTGGAAAGAGTATCAACATTTTATACTCACATATAATCTAAAAGTTCTTCTTTCCTCTATAAGCTGCCCACCTCCAACTTTTACACATTTGTCTCTGGAAAATCTTTATCATTTTACTTATTCTATTTGCTAGTACTTAAGAAACCTCACAATAATACACACATTCTGAACAAAAAGGAAAAGTTTACATTTTGAAGTAAAACTAGACAAATGTTTCACTCGTCCAAGGTCAGGTTTCATGTGTATCTCCACACAATTCACATGCATAGCAAAATACAGTTTCTCTATCTTTACTATGGTTCTCAAATGGGCAAACCCTCCCACACAACCTCCCTTAAAAAATCACTGTTAAACCGATTAAAGGTACCCCAAGTTGTATCTAAAATCTACACTTCTCTCTCATCTTAGTCTCTTTACCTTAACTTGTGTCATGATAAATAGAACACTACCTCTCACTCAATTTTAGTCTCTTATTTCCATTAGTAATATTTTAATGTTCTGTTTTCTACCTTTCCACAAACATTTTCTGAGCAACTATAATGTGCTGATCACTTTGCCAAGTACTTGAAATATAAACAAAAACTTGACATAGTTGCTGACTTCAAGAGTCTTAAACACTAGAATATAGAGTCAAGAAAAGAGGGAAAAAAGAGGTAAGTAAACAAGTATAATCATTCTTACATACTAGAAGAATGAGCAATATTTTGTTGTTAGAGAACTTGAGAGGTTAGGAGTTAAGACTGGGTAGGACAGATGGAGAGGGTCCTGCGTGCTGGTTAAAGTAACGTTATTCAAATACTATGGTTTTCAAACCAGTGTGCCCAAGAATCACTTGAGACATTCATTAAAAATACAGATTCCCATGCCTCACACAGTGGTTCTCAATCTGTGGGTCGCAAGCCACAGAACTGCATTAAAGCCACTGCATTAGGAAGGTTGAGAACCACTGCCTAAGAAGATCTAAGGTAGGGCCCCAAATTTTGCATTTTTTACAAATATCTCAGTGGTATTGTTCAAGTGGTCAATAGTTTGAAACAACAGTTTAGGCAAATATTTTCCTCAAATTTTCAAAATAGTTTTAGGGTAAGAGAAAAGATGGTGGGGAATACTTAAAACAACCTCCATTTTCATTGTTCTGTAAGTGACAAGATCACCAGCTGAAAAAGAAGTAGGAGTCATCACAGGGACTAAAGAGCCGCTATAGTAAACTGGAAGGACTAACTAGGAATACACAAAAGAATTCTCAGTGCCAAGAGTCCAGCTTAGTTTGGATATCATGAATCTGTACAGCATTATTTCATGTAGCTATTTATCCACCTGTAAATTTATAACAATATCAACCTAGTGAAGTTACTGTGAAGATTTATTAGGTTGTTTCAAATGTTTTGTCCGTTTTAATGTCATGTGTTTTTGTAGCTCCATATCTCAATAAATATTTATTCTACTGTGTCGTGATATATACTGATCGATGGAGAATTTTGTACTCTATACATTGAAGCTGTTCATTTTTTTCTACTTTTAATTTTTTTTATTCTTTTCAGCCTATTACTATATGATGTCATTAAGCGATTTTTGGCCAATTTTTCTCTACGAATTAAAATTGAACCAAAACGCTGCCGAAACAGCCCGAAAAATTAACCAGGCATTTGACAATGATAGTGTTAATGAACGCACTGTTCGACGTTGGTTTGCGAAATTTCATTCCAGAAATTTTAGCCTCGAAGATGAGCCCCAAAGTGGTCGATCTAGAGTAATCCAGGACGAGGATTTGAGGACCCTGGTGGAGACTGACCC
>CAUYPK010039324.1:0-19078 GCA_963574355.1 Loris lydekkerianus | reverse complement strand
GATTTTCTAGAATTTCTTTTCTTCTCTTTTCTAGATCTTCTTGGAGTGTTTTGTTTTGCACGATCTCAGATCTGTTAGCATAAAAGTAGCACTTCTCCTGTAAAAATAAACAGATGCCTCCCTTTTTGGCAGTTAATAGGACTAATCCCCTTCTTGTTGAGGCAAGTATTTCGAGCACCTATTTCTTCACTGAAAGCCAAGGATGCCAGCCCAGAATCCAGTCAGAGAAGGACGGAGAGTCATCTCCTGGGAAGGGAGTGGCAGGGAGCCCTCATTCCTTTGACTCGGTTTCTCTCCATGCGCCTGGCCAGGCTGCATTTTGAGGCGGAAGATGCAAGTTCTCCCACATGGTGTCCACTGAGAAAAATCTCCCCGGGCAAGGCATTTGCCCCGGCTCTGGAGCTGGGATAATTGCTTGTGAAAGGGTGGGCTGTGAAGGTGCTGGGGGACAACGGCAGCACCAGACCTGTGAACGCGGCCTTCTGAAGGGCTCGTGGGCCACAGGGGAGAGATTCATGGTGAGTCCCACAAGCAGGTGGTGCCTGTCACCCAGAGCTGCCGGAGAACCAGGGAGGATGCTGCTTCCTCCAGCTCCTGCTAATTCTCTGAGGGAAGCTCAGGGTCATCCCAGAGTTCAATTTGCCCACACTGATGAGAGTCCCACCGGAGGGAGCCCCTCCCTGAGGTGTCAGGATTAAACAACTAGGTTGGCTGATTACCTCGCTGAAGTCTCCAAGTCGGGGGTGACCATGGTCACGTCCCAGGCTTCGAGGGGGCGCAGGGCTGTGTTGTCCACAAAGCCAGAGGAGGCCCCTGAGGATGGCGGCGGCCGGGCCTTCTGCAGGCTCAGGCAGGCACTTGCTGGGGTCCTAAATCTTCTGCAAAATGGAGTCAGCAAAACCATAACCCAGGGACATTTCCAAGAAATTGTTCTCCAGAATTAGCTGCAATATGGCACTAATAAAGAGGACAGTGTATAAAACATTATCAGTTCTAATTGATAATTGGATTTTTTTGTGTTGCCATAAGTAAGGCTAAAAAGCTTCAGATACTGTATTTAAATTTCTACTTTGAAAATCTAAGGAAGTACAGGCAGACCCTACCATTAGAAGGAAAGAGAGAGAGAGATTTGCATGATATTATACAATAGATAAAACTGAAAAGATATCAGAAGACCAAGCTTTTAGTAATCAAGAACTCTTAAAAATTATTTGCACTTCAAACTACTCCTCTTAATCACATTTTCAACTTCCCTTGACATGTACCTAGTCACAGTTATTTAAATGTGGGACAAGCATGGCCTCAGCCCTGTAGGGTCAGTTCCAGGCTCACCCCTGTTGGGTCAGTCCCAGGCCTCACCCCTGAAGGGTCAGTCCCAGGCCTCACCCCTGTAGGGTCAGTCCCAGGCCTCACCCCTGTAAGGTCAGTTTCAGGCCTCACTCCTGAACGGTCAGTTCCAGGCCTCACTCCTGAAGGGTCAGTTCTAGGAGGCAACTTCAGCCTTGGGAAGTCTGTGGCTCCCAGAGGAGCCTTTGGCTAGAGGTTGTCACCTGGGATAGCCCAGGAGAGCTTCCCTGCACAAAGATGCATTGGGGGCAGCACTGTCTGGGGCTCTGGTGGCTTTTCAGGCCCCATGAGAGGACCTTTTGGAAGGAACATCACCATCCCAGAATTCTAGTGTGAATATGGTCAAAGCATCCCCTCAACTCTTGTTTGTGTGATGGAAATGCCCCTCTGGGCCCAGGGGTCTTTAGAGGCCTGGGAGAGGTCACAGGTGTGAGTCCTGAGTTCCAGCAGGGAAAGCCCAGCGGGCAGCTGCACCAGTGGGTGCTGCAGTGAGGAAAGGGCGACCAGAAGGCTCGCAGTCACCAAGTAAAACAACTTTGGTAAATGTTCTTAGAGACTGAACATCCCACTCTGAAAGGTTAATTCTTTGGGTTTAAACATTGGGATCTGCTCCAAAGTTGTAAACATTGCAGAAATAATAGCATTGCCAGAACCTGTTGGAGCTGATGGTAAACCAGCGGTACATCCTATGTGCCAGGGAGAGGGTTAGGGTGGAAGGGTCCGGATCCTCTTTCTGCAGATGACCAAAGTGCAAGAGAGAAAGTTATCCAGTTGGGAACCTCTGAGCCGATGGCTCTGCCATCTCTTCTTCGTGGATTGTGGATTCTTCACTCCTGAGGGGCAGGACCCAGAGGCTCTCCCACAGGCCAGAGCAGGAATCCATTTCTCCATTGGAGTTCTCTGTGGCAGCTGAGATGCTGTGGGGAGCTCCGCTGTGGCTGGCCTGACCCCAGAGCCTGGGCCTGCAGCCTCCATGATGCACAGCCATAGGCAAGTCTTGTCTCCAAAACCCAGTTTCTCTGCCTAGCTGGGAAAGGACTGGAATGAGCAGGTGTGAGCAAATCTCTTGGCTTATGAGGACAGGCAGTGAGGGGATGCCGTGTGCAGCAGCCCCTGTCTGCTGAGGCCGGTGCATCTGAGAACCACAGAAAGGATCACAGCAGAGGTGTGTGTGTGGTGTATGCATGTGTGTGTGCCAGGGCTGTGGTGCATGTGCACACGCGTGTGCACGTGTCTGTGACTGTTATGCACTGTGAGTGTGATGCACTTGTGTGTCGGGGCAGACAAGGAGAAACAAGCCCCGCCCCAGCCCGGTTGAAGGCTGTCTCTCCACGTGTCTGCAGCCCCCACAGCCTGGGTCCTGGACAGTGATATCAGGGAGCCTGGGGAGGGTGCTGAGCTGAAGGCCTCGGCAGGACCCGGCGTCCACCCTGACTGGGTGGAGGAGTTCTCAGAGCCAGCCCAGGAGCTTGCCTGCTTTCCACGTTCCAACAGAACGGTGTATACCTTAAATTTCCCAAATTGCTACAAATCAGCTATAATCACTTCTGTTTGCATTTGCAATTATGGGGGAAGTGAATTTTACCTGCTAAACAATTCATCTGTTGAGATCCCCTGGAGAGTATTGCCAATCGACAGGCTTTGACGGGGAGGGAGACAGAGGTGGGGCCGGTGGGTGGCAGCTGCGTGGATCTTACTGTCAGGGTCAGGGCTCAAATCCCCGAGAGCCGTCCCCGCAGCTCCCACCTGGAGAGCGAGGCCCTCACTGTGCCTGTGGGATACCCACCTCCTTTTCTTAGCCACGTGGCCATCAGGACCCCAGAAGATCCCTTACAGGAAAGTGCAGTGTCCTCCCACCCTCAGTAACACCAAGGCGATGTCCTCCAGCCTGACTGCTGACTTCCTTCCTCACTCCAGACCTTGGGGGTCTGTGATCCCTGCTTCTCCTGACCCTGTTTCCACCAGCCTGGCCAGGTGGATGAAGGCACAAAGGTCACAGTCAGCCACTGCATGGACTGGCCTGAGGCTAGATGAAGGCACAAAGGTCACAGTCAGCCACTGCATGGACTGGACCTTGGGGTGCTCTGGCCTCTGCCCTAAGACTGCAGGGTGCACCCAGCAGAAACGTATGGTCTCAGAGCTCCAGAGGTCGGCCAGGGCGGAAGATGTCTTCCTTCTAGTGGCTTTGAGGGAGAGTCTGTCCCAGGCTTCTGTCCTCCTCCTGGAGGTTGCTGGTCTTGTGTGGCACCCGTGGCTTGTACAGACGGTCTCTCTAATAGACATACTCTTATTTGACAATGTGAATGCTACTTTCTTTGCATTATTACTATTATTATTGCTTACTATTTCGATGTAGCAATTGTCCGATTCCTTTTCTGAATGTATTTATGTTCGTTCGTTCTTTATGAGGTTTTTGTTTCTAGTCCTTATTTTTAACATTGTTATTAAAATTTAAGCCTTTTTAATTCTGTGAAGGCAAAAAAATGGAAACCTAATAAACACATGTATATGTAAAAGCAATAAAAAAATAAAAAAATAAGAAAGGTCTCTGCCTTCATCTCCACATGGTCTTCTGCCTGCCTCTGTGCCTCTGGGCCCACATGTCCCCTTCTTATGAGGACACTGATTGATGAGGGCCCCCCTTGACTCTTATAAGACCTCGTCCTAACTGATTACGTCCATGAGGACCTATTTCCACACATGGTCATGTTCTGAGGTTCTGGTGGTTAGAATTTCAACACGTGACTCTGGGGAGGGCACAGTCCAGCCATAGCAGGACCCAACCCTCCCACTGCACAGTCGAGGCACAGGAGCCGGGAAGCCAGTGGTATTCATGACGGGCGAGCAGGTGTCCAGCAAGACCCTGAGTAGACAGTGGCCAGGGCTGCTCTCCTGGCTGAGCTCAGGCTGAGGCCATGTCGCTCACTGAGCCTCAGTTTCCATCTCTGCAGCCCCTCCAGAGAGTGCTTCTTAGAGAGAAAGGGGTTCCTGGAACTCTGCTGGGGGGTCTGCTTTCCAGGCTCCAGGTTGATTCCGTCCCCACAATGGCATCTGCAGCTCCTCAGCTGCCAGCCCCTCAGGACACTGTGCCGTGGTCCCCGCACCACCCCCCGCTGCCCACCCCACTGTCTGACCCCCCTTCTTCCCCAGCCTTGTGGGGGTGGTCGTGGTTGTGCCCTTTCGGAGCCAAATCCCTCTGTCTAGTCCTGTGAGAAAGACTCAGACCCTGTGGGGTGGGCCCATGCGGCTGGTGCCCCCCAGTTTGCTTCTGGGAGGTGCTGAGGAAGTTTGCTGATTGTGGCTGAAGGCACAGACGGGGAGACGGATGGGGAGATGGATCAGGAGGGCAGCTGGCGTGATGCATCCCTACTCACACCATCACCCCGGCCAAAGTCCATCCTCTTTCCCAACACTTCAACTCCCTCTTCTCCCATCTCCTCTTCCAAAAGTGATAGACTTCAGGCATCTGCAGGAGGGCTCCACGGGGCATCAGTTTGTCTCCTGGACCCCTCAGAAGCCTTGAAGGGCTCAGGACCCGCTCGGCCCCCAGGAGCCCTTGCTCCACGCCTCCCTGTGAGCTCTGCAAAATCTCCTTCTGGAGGCTGGAATGAGGCCTTGCTCCCGGACTGGCCTCTGTGGGCTGAGACACGGAGAGAGTAGTTTGTGTTGGTTTGAGTGGCTCCTCCCACCTCTTACCCGGCAGCACGGATGGCCTCCCAGCCCAGCGCCTGAGGGCTGTGCTCATGTCACGGTAATGAGGAGGGGACAGGAGGAAGACAGGGAGAATCCCACTAATGGGTGCCCGGAGCAGCCTGCTCTGAAGAAGCTGACTTTTCTTTTCTCATTCTATTTACAGAAAGAAAAAAAAAAATCCCTCTAAAAAATTAAGAGTTGCAGGGAATTTGTCAAAAGGCCATTACCCGCAGACATGTCTACAAGGCCATCTCTCTGAGTGCTTGTGCATAATTAATTAGCAGTTCAGCTCCTGAAGCCTGCACGTGAAAGTTAAAAACCCATTTTACCATGTTCTATATTTTCTGCTCAGTGTCACTGGCAGGCAGGTTTCGAGGGAGACAGGTATTTGCATGCAGTGCCCAGCTGGAGTTTCCATAGCAACAGGCTCCCTCCTCCCTTTCAGCAGGTTCCACCCAAAATGCTGTGGGGGAGAGAGGCCTGTGAGGGGGACCCGGCACTGTCAGCACCTGTGGCCACTGAAACTCCACTCGCCCCTGGGCCTGTTTGCCTGTGAAGACAGCCGTGACAGGGTGGGCTGCCTGGTCACAGGTCACAGGTCACGGGTTATAGACACAACAGGGTGGACTGCCTGGTCACAGGTCCTGGGTGTTCTGTGGTCACAGCTTTGGACTAAGCAACAGAACTGGAGGAGGATGGGGAGCGGGAGGAAGCTCTTTCACCTGCCTACCAAGGAGACAGCAGCCTTTTCTCTGTCCAGCCCTCCTCTCCTGGGCATCGCCCTGTGGAGGAGGAAGGTGTGAGGCCCAGAAGCTGCCTTGAAGGGGGGCCCAGCAGTTAAGTGTGACCAGGAGAGAGGAAAGTGGCCTAAACTTCGTGTGGGGGGGTGTGCCAGGAACTGGACCTGCACAGCAGGGGTCTGTGGAGGGCTGGGCTGTGCACGTGGGCCCTGCAAGCCTCTGCAAGGTGTCTGGTAGCTGAACCTGGGCAGAGGAGATTGCCAGCAAAGGGGCTTGGAGCTCAGACAAGTGGTAACAGAGGCCACTGACTGCGTTAGACAGAAACCAGGCTCTGTTCCAGGGACTCCTGAGCAGCACATGCTAGGGCTCATGGGAGAGCCAGAGAGGGCCAACGGAAAAGAGAGGATAGTGGACTTCACTCCGATATTTGTGGAAAAAAGGATGAAGAGCAAATGTGTTTTAGAGATGCCATTTTCTAAATTACACCCCACGTGCTGTGGAGTTCTTCCTGCCTGTGGCAGGGGGCAGTTCATTAAGGGAAGCTGAGCACAGATGTAATAGCTGGTAAAACGATACACGTCAGAGAGGAAGGGAGAGGGAGCCTCATACGAACAGCACTTCAGTTTGCAAAAACAGCTGCACACTTGATGCCTTCTAACCTTTTCAACAATCGAGCAAATCAGGGGCTTCCTACAATGGGTGCTGCACCCCCAGTTCACATGTCCCCCTGTGTTTCTGCAGCTGTTTGCCGCTGTGGTGGTTACAAGTGGAGGTGACGCGTCCCAAAGCTCACAGTGTGTGTGTGGGGGGTCACTGGCATAGTAGCTGGTGACTCTCATCTGCCTCAAAAGAATAATTCAGGATTGGTTCAAACTACAAAGACTATTGGTAAGTCTTATTACAAAGGAAACTGAAAACTCACGTTGCAGGGTTCCTGGGCGCGAATCCTAGCTCTGCCATGAACTTGCTCTGCAAACCCAGTCGCAGGGCACAGGTGTTTCCAGTGAAGCAAGGCAGGGGTGAAACTGGGTCTCCCCTCTTGAGTTGCACCATAGTTTAGTGACACAGCCTGCAGAACACTCCTCCGACTGGCCTTGGACTGACCCACTCCTGCTTCCTTTCTCACTTGTAGACCTCAAGAATAACCATAGAATGTTCTGGAATGCAACATCCTGAGGTGAGAAGGAGTGTCTGGACTTCTCTGGGCTCCTGCGATAGGATGTCCTACAGTACTGAACACAGCAAGCCACAGTGCTTCCAGGGTATAAACCTGGATTGCATTGCCTTCCAGGGGCCCTCAGCCATGTACAAGCAGAACAGATGGGACTCTGTCCACCAGGGCAGCTGTCCTGAGCCTTGGGACCGGCTCAGCATGAATCCTGGGCTTCGGTTGTCCCTTGCTGCCTGTCTGTAAGAAACCTGCTCTGCGTACCCTGGCATGTGTGCTGTGCCTCACTGAGCAAGGGGTGGTAGTCGGCCCAGCCCCTGGTGCAGCCAGAGAGGTGCTTGGAGTCCTCCCCTGTGGTCGGCACCAGTGCAGAGAGCACCTGCTCCAGCAGCTGGGCACAGAGAAGCCCAGCGCTAATGGACGTGTGAGCTGCCACATGAGTGTTGAGGACATGTGTGTGGCTGGCTCAGCAGCTGTGCTCATGTCACACTGATGAGGAGAGGTGTCACCGCAATGACACAACCATGGTCACCCAATCATTTCAAGAGTTGTTGGAAATTCCTCTCCAAAACTATTTCCCTGTAGTTAACTTCTCGACACACCTCCTGTCCTCTCAAGCCCTCTAAGACAATGTATATCCATGTCCAGTGATGATCAGTCTGACGTGTCAGTCTGGCTAAGACGTAGTACCCAGTAACCCAATCAGACATGACTGAGTTCTTCAGTGAGGGTCATGTGCCAGCTGTGGTTGGTGTCCACGCTGATAAGGAGGGTGTCCTCCATGGTCTGGGGGCCTGACCCAATCTACTGGAAGGTGTAAGGAGGTTTTCCAAAACAAGAGGCTCTCCTCTGGTGGTGCCTGTAGCTCAGTGGGTAGGACACCAGCCACACACACCAAGGCTGGAAGGTTCAAACCCAGCCTGGGCCAGCTAAAACAACAATGACAACAGCAGCAAAAAAAAAAAAAAAAAATAGCCAGGCATTGTGGCCGGCACCTGTAGTCCCAGCTGCTTGGGAGGCTGAGGCAAGAGAATTGCTTGAGCCCAAGAGTTTGAGGTTGCTGTGAGCTGTGATCCCACAACACTCTACTGAGGGTGACATAGTGAGACTCTGTCTCAAAAAGATAAAAGAAAAAAAAAAAAGAAGAGGCTCTACCCTGAATTAAGTCCTTTCCCAAGAGCCTCGGGCCTATCTTTCCTAATGGCCCAACATGCCCGCCTCTGGCCAAACCCTCAATCATGTGAGTCCATCCCTGCAGCAAATCTCTTCATACGTATATAGCTCAGTGTCCACACATGTCTCAATCCGTGTAGATATCCACATCTCTCTCTGCACATCTATACATAGTAACAGATGCAGAGATACAGATATAGTACCTTCATGCAGATAGATGTATGTAGTGGATAAATACAGCCACAGAGATAGATTAGCTTTCTATTTCTGTTCTATTTATTCATCTCTCTCTCTCTCTCATATATATATATATACAATAGCCTTAGTCTTTTTCCATTAGATGGGGGTCTCACGATACTGCCCAGGCAGGTCTCGAACACCTGGGCTCAAGCACTCCTCCGTGTCAGCATCCCAAGTAGCTGGGACTACAGGCAGGTACCCCTGTGCCCAGCTGTCCTTAGTGTTACAATGCACTATAGCAAAATATCATGGACTGTGTAATTAATAATGAACAGAAATTTATTTAGCTTGTGACTCTGAGGGCTGGGAAGTCCAAGGTCAAGTAGCCACATCTGGTGTGGGCCTTCTCACTGCACCAACCATGGTGGAAGGAGAGGACAAAAGAGCTTGCATGGGGGACAGCAAGGGCACCAACGCACAGCTGCCGGCCCTTCTGTCACGGCATAAATCCATTTGCCATGAATCCATGAAGGTGGAACCCTCATGGCCTGGTGCCTCTCACACAGGTCTCATCTCTGAACACTGGGGATAAGTTTCATGCACACAGTTTCCTGGGGGGCATGTTCAAACCACAGCATGTGCATAGATGCAGGTGTAAAGCTATAGGACTATAGAAAAGAACATGGATATCAGGTGGCACCTGTGGCTCAGTGAGTAGGGCACCAGCCCCATATACCAAGGGTGGCAGGTTCAAACCCAGCCCCTGCTAAACTGCAACAAAAAATAGCAAGGTGTTGTGACGGGTGCCTTTAGTCCCAGCTACTCTGGAGACTGAGGCAAGAGAATCGCCTAAGCCTAGGAGTTGGAGGTTGCTGTGAGCTACGATGCCACAGCACTCTTCTGAGGGTGATAGAGTGAGACTCTGTCTCAAAAATAAAATAAAATAAAATAAAACAACATGGATGTCTGAATAGATACCACGGGATGGGCATGTGGCTTCTGAACAATATGGAGACAGACACAGAGATGTATCCATGCCAATACAGCTATCATAGACTATGCCAGAAGAAGATACAACTATCTCTGCATCTACACCCTGCAAATACAGATATGGATAATCTATGCGGATGTGGACCAAGGCCCAGGGATAGATCTGGATCTCCTAGCCTTGCTGTCCCCAGCCCCTGGTCATGGACCATTAGGAACTGGGCAGCACAGCAGGAGGTGAGCCGGTGAGCAAAGCGTCACCGTCACCATGCTCACAGCTGTTCCTCATTGCTTACATCATCGCCTGAGCTCCGCCTCCTGTCACATCACGGGCAGCGCTAATCCTCACAGGCACAAACCCGCATAGGAGGAATCTAGGCTGCACCTCCTCCTGGGAATCTAACGCTCCCCAACCCCTAGTCTCTGTAAACCTGTGCCTAGTGCTAAAATGTTTGAGGATCACTGTGCTAGGAGTTCTGTTTCTCTGCTTGAGCACTAAGTGATACCTCCCCTAAATGTGTCAATGAGATGTTTCAAACCCAGGAGGGACGGCCTTCCCTATGGTGCCCTTGAGTTGCTATTTCTCTTGCTGAAGCTGAAATAGCATCTTGGGTCTTCACTCAAAGTCTGCTCATTAGACTTTAATGAGTCAACAAGTGACCAGTGCACACTTGGGCTGTTATCAAAACTGAGGCCTGTGTTTGCCTTGGTTTCCCAGGCTGATCTAGGACCCTCTGCACCTGAGAGGGCAAGCAAGCCTTCTCTCAGGCAAGGGCTTTGATGTTGATGCAGGGGGCTTCATAGGATGTGCCCTGCCTCTGTGCTGCACCCCAGGGAGGTAGGCATTTTGCATGTTTATAAACATGCTTTAATCAGGGGCATGGGGTTTCCTAATTGTCACCCATCTCTGTGAAAGCCAGGATGAACGGTTTTCTTCTACACGGTTTTACATTTGAAAAGGCTTGTTAAGGCCCTTTGTTCCCTGGTAACATCCATGGCTGCCAGGAAAGAATGAAAACATGTGGTCGTTAGTAGGAACTGTAATCTCTCCACGCATTGTGCTGCAAAGTGTGTAATAGTGAGAACACAGGTGAGTGTCTCCAGATACTCAGGCTGTGAATGGAGATGATCAGGATGATAATGCTGCTTGATTAACAATTACAGAAGTGACTCTAGGCGGTGCCCTCCCGGGCTCTCAGTCCGTGCTTTCTCATGTGCCCTATGCTGTTGGCTCAGATTCAATGTCTGGCTTGACGTGGGCAGTGGCTGCCCTGTTCTTTCCCACCAGACTCCTCTGGGAAGTGTTTGGTCCCAGGCTATTTTATGTGGCTGGTTTAATGAGCTGTGAGTTTGTGCCACCACTGCATAACCCTGTCAACTGGTTCACTAGGAAACAAACACACCCATATGCTGAGATCTCCTGGACAGAAAGAGGGGAAAGGGCAGAGCTCACACTAAATGTCCATTGTCTGCAGGGTAGGTGGCCCTATGTTATAATGCGGGAGGGACATACCATGACGCAGGTGACGGGTGTCTGCTTTCTCCCCGCCCCTCTGTGCGCGAGCCTGTTCACTCCGTACCTGTGCTGATTTCAGCAGCTCCTGGTGGTTTTTGTTCCTCATGCTGGATGGAGAAGCTGAGCTGCGTTCATGTGTGTGTGAGAACTGCCTGGAAGGCGCTGGGAGCCACACTCGCTGCCCTGCACCCCAGGTATACACACAACTCAATGTCTAAACTCTCCAAACTCAGCAGCCTGGATGCAGCTTGGCTTCCACGAAGCTGTTCCCATTATGGGGAATCTGTTCAGAATAAGAGCTGCCACCTGCCAATTCTGAATTGTGGAGCTTGGGAGGTGAAATAATATCCCCGAAAGGGAGCTGACAGCCGGGTCCCTGCTTTGACTGAAGTGGTTTCCGTGGCCCTCAGGAGATGAGCAGGGGTGTGACTCATGGGTCTGAACCTCCAGGACGACACAGGAAGTTGGGATGGAAGGGAGGAGATGGGGCTCTGACCAGCACCTCTGCGAGAACAGTCGTATAACATCTATGAGCCTTGCTTGTCTCACCTGTGAAAGAGGAGGGTCATCCCTGCCTCACCAAGTCGCTGCAAATGTCCTGGACACGGGATGTCATCACGCCTCTCAGCCTGAGTTAGGGTGTGTCTCGAGCTGTCCCTTCATTATTCATCCATTCTATGCCACTAAAAATGACATAGTACCTGTGTCTTCCTAGAAGTTGAACCATTTCCAGATGAAGTATCTTCCTCTGTTCACGTTCTCCAATCATAGCAAACTTGCTCTCTACGCCAGACTTTAAATTATCCTCAAAATGGACCCCTGATGAGAGCTTTAAGTATGAGAAAAGGAACTTTAAAAAAAAACAGAACCTTCTACCTTAGACCAGATTACAAAAGAAGTCACCAAGTCCTGCAGATGATCCCTTTCCAGGTTCACCAACTGCCACTTTGGCATCCGGTCCCAGGTGCCCTCAGCAGCCACCAGCTCAACAAACAGCTCATGGTCACGTGGTCCCCTGGCAGATACATTCACTGTCCTTCAGAAAGAGCTTCTGATTGTCCTCAGCCCATTCATCCCCCCCCCCCCCCCCATGCAGGGTGGTCTCCGAGGAAGCCCTCACTCTGGGCACAGTGGGGGGTCTCCCTTTCTGCTGTGGGGCTTGGGAACAGTTAGTTAAACTCTCCCAGCCTTAGTTTTCATCACCACAAAATAGGGAGGACATGGATCTGCCTCTGGCTTGTGGCTGGCTAGGGTTCTGTCTTTGTGCTGCCTACACCGCCCTCTGCACTTGGTCTGCATAAGCTCATCCAAGCCTCGTATCTCTCCTATGCAGAAGGTGCCATCCCTCATTATTAATGAAGGCCGGGGACATCCAGGAACTTGCTCCAGGTCACAGAGCTGGGCCGTGAACCAGGAAATCACTTAGAGCTTGAGTTATTGACACCACACTCCAGGGCCAGGCCGATGGAATTAGTAAGTGGCAGGATTCCAGGGTCTGCAGAAAAGACTCTCATATTCTTCTTGCCCAATTTAATGCGAGAGGCTGTGAGACTGAGCTGGCTCATCCACCCTGTCACCATGAAGACAGCTGGAGAGCCCCGGCTGGAGCCTGCAGAGGGAGAGCCAAGCCCCATGACGAGGTCCTCAGAGCTGTGTCTGCACCTTGGTTATAATTCTGCCTTTGGCTGAATACATCTCAAGATTTTCAGCTGCTTAAGCCAATAAATTGCCATTCTCGCTTAAGACAGTTTGTGTTGAGTTTTGTCATTTTCAAAAGAAAGAATCATAACTGATTCAGTGTTCTCTCGTTTTTCTCAACTTAAATAGAATATGAAACCTAAAGATAAAGTTGACATTTCATTTTTGTGGAGACTGAAGTTGAAAACAAAGAAAAGCTCTGTTCGGTATCTTGGGGCTACCTATACAACTCCAGAGTCGGACCAGGCTATCCTGCCTGTCACTCTGGGGTGTGTGCTATACCTTTGCCTCTGGTGTCAGCTTTGGGCCAACCCAGTTGGCACCATATATGGGGCCCGGGCTTCCACCTCACACATTCTCTGCCCCTGTTGAAATGTCTTATAACTGCACAGCCAGACTTGGGGCAAAAATTCACTTTGGCACATTTTAAACCTTCCAACTTAGATGTCAGCAGGAGTCTGAAACAAGAAAAGAGGTGGGATGAGTGACAAAAAAAAGCAGAAAAAAATAAGTGTCAGACTGGTCTTTATGGACAGTAGGCAGGTGCTTTCAGACTGGCCTTTGCAACTATAAGAGAACAAGGTGCTGGCTGTGAGGGAGCCCTACCTGCAAGGGGGGGAAAGCCCAGCATTGCTCGTTCTTAAAACCTTACTGCTTATTTATGCCCCTGACAACACAATACTGCCACTGAGCTGTTTCTCCCACAGCTGATTAATGTGTTTTAGAGTTTCCCCCCCAACTATCAACGCAGACGAGTTGATTAGCACATTAAAATTTTTCCTCTCCTCTCAGCAACCACTAAATCACATTTGTTTTAATTCATTGATTTGAATTAGTGATGGTTGCCTTCCAACAAGTCCCAATTTCACAGGGAAAAATAATTTGAGAGGTTATTTATCTTAATGCCAATTAAGACTAGCCAATTAGACATAACTTCAGTAGTGTGGACTTGGTGAACAGTAGTCACTTAGGTCCTACGATGATTTTCCCAATTTTTGAAGGGCTTTGGGGCACAAGATGGGAACGTGAACAGGGACTTCAGGTGTGAGCAGATTCTGCTTCCCGTCCTGGCTCACCAGTTTGAGCCTCTGTCTCTGTCTCTCTCCTCTACTCCTGATAAAACCATTAAATTCTTACTAATGGGCAGTATTAGCAACGGTTACGATAACAACAGCACTAAAACAATAGTAACTGTGAGCTGTTGTTACACGATGCAGTGCAGCACTATGAGCACTTTCTACCTACTGTCACACTTAATCCTCACAACAGATCTTTCCTCCCTCCTATGGAGAAACTGAGGCCCAGGAAGATGCTGTCCTTCAGCCCAAAGCCCAGGACAAGGCCAGAATTCAAACCCAGGTTTGGTTTCTCACACCAGGCTGCCACATCTCCCCTGTTAGAGCCAGGGTTGTAGTTAAAGCCACAGGTGCAGAGCCTGACTCTGCCTCCACTGGGCCAACTTCCTAACCTTGAACGTCGATGACCTTGTCTATAAAACGAGGTTAAACGTGCAGGCTGTGAAGCTACTGTGTTTGGGAGGATCTGGTGTGAGGGAAACACTCGAGATGTGTGAATATAAATACAGATGTGATGGGAGATAACCTCCAAATTGGGTTGCATCACATGTTCAGGGCAAAGGGGATTTGTGGATACATTGAAGGTTCCTAATTAACTGGTGGGTAGATGGATAGAGAGAGAGAGGTAGATAGATGGATAGACAGATAAATAGGTGATAGTTAAATAGTCCATTGTAGGACCTAAGTGACTACTGTTCACCAAGTCCACACTACTGATGTTATGTCGAATTAACTAGTCTTAATTGGCATTAAGATAAATAACCTCTCAAATTATTTTTCCCTGTGAAATTGGGACTTGTTGGAAGGCAACCGTCACTAATTCAAATCAATGAATTAAAACAAATGTGATTTAGTGGTTGCCGATGGACAGGTAGAGAGAGAGTGTCGAGGCTCAGGAACCCACTCGGGAACCAGCGCCTCGACGTGTTGGACCACAGAGCCGTCTCAGGGCCTCCAGGCTTGGCTCACTCTCAGCAGAGGACGCAGCTGTTCTAGGAGTTCCCTCGTCTGCCTGAAGTTGGACCTGCCAAGGAGGAAAACAAGGACCTCTAATCTCTTCCTTGAGTTCTCATTAACTGAACTCGCACCACAGGAAGGAAGACAGAATGACGTCTTTTGTCACAAACCACCTTCTTCTGTCTTGGTCCCATTCAGTGTTTCAGAGAGAATCATTTACCAACCCTTGTCTACTCTGTGGGCCCTGCAGGCTTTGTCTGAATTAAGTTCATGAACCTGCGTCCTCCATGCTTTCCTCTTGGTCCTTACGAGCAGCTCAGGAGGGGCTCCTAACCTTGGTACATCAGGGTTTTACACCTGTGTTGGTGTCAACAGGAGGCAGTGTCTTGCTGAGTGGCGTTCATCATTGTTACTGTATATTTTTGTGTGCCGTTGAGAGAATATCAGAGCTGGAATTAGAGCAACGAGCAACATTAAATGTCTTGTTAAACTTGGCAGTTAGGGCTGGGCGTGGGGACGGCGACTCATGCTTGTAATCCCAGCACTTGGGAGGCTGAGGCAGTTGGGTGGATTACCTGAGCTCACGGGTTCAAGACCAGCCTGAGCCAGAGTGAGACCTCACCTCTAAAAAAAAAAAAAAGCTGGGTGTTGTGGCAGGCACCTGTAATCCCAGCTACTTGGGAGGCTGAGGCAAGAGAATCGCTTAAGCCCAAGAGTTTGAGTTGCTGTGAGCTGTGACGCCACCGCACTCTACCAAGGGTGACATAGTGAGAGTCTATCTCAAAAAATAAATAAATTAATTAATTAAATGATAAAAAATAAACTTGGTGAGAGTGAAAGTGAAATCAGGGACATGTTAGTCCAAATTTATAGGTATAATGTCATGAAGAAAGTGACATTGTACAAATGGATTAAAAGTTTTTCTGAGGTGGGAGAAAGCGTCACTGGTAAAGAGAGGTCGGGGCTGCCAGCGATGAGCAGAACTGAGGAAAACATTGCAAAAGTCAGTCCAGTGGTGCCTCAAAATCATCAGCTGACTGCCAGAAGCAAAGCAGATCAAGTAAACACCAAGAGAGAAACAGGAAAATCTTAAATGAAGATCTTGGCATGAGAGATGGTAGTTAGATACACAGATGACAGGTAGGTAGAGAGAGTGTTAGGGCTCAGAAGGCCACACTTGAACCAGCACCTTGATGTGCGGCTGAAAGGTGTGTGCGTAAAAATGGTCCTGACGGAGCTCAGTGATAACAAAAGAAAAGAGCTCATAGGACCCTGTCTGCGAGCGGGTTTTAGGCCGTAAACTAATACCAGTGTTGGAACACCCTCCCTACTCACCTGATCTGGCCCCCAAAGATAAGGAAAATATTGAAACAAGGACATTCAGGACATTGAGGGTAATACAACGATGACTCTGATGGCCATTCCAGAAAGAAGAGTTCCTCGGTTGCTTTGGAGGGAGGACCAGGCACTGGTGACAGCGCAGAGCTTCCCAAGGGGAGATGATATTTGGCAGTGAGGCAGGCAGCACTTTCTCTGAGATGAGTTTGTGAACTTAACTGTCCGACCGCCTATGCTCTCCAACTCTATTCGTTTTGCCCTAAAGTTACTTGATATACCCTCAGGTTGCCACGTTTCACCTGTGAACCCCGTGGGTTGTGGGGTAATCATTCTCGTGCGGCTCCTGGCTTTCCTCGCTGTAATAAATTCTGTGTGGCTTTCTCCTGTTATTCTGGCTTTCTTTCAGCTGACTTTCAGTAAAACTTACGAAGGAAAGGGGGGGGGGGTGTTTACTCACAGTTCTGTGAGCAGAACAACCCAAACCACTGTGCAATTCTGGAAGCCACTGTCTGGGGAGCCCCGGACCTGACAAGCCAACAGAACGGGTCAGAAATTCCTACCAGCCAGATTCTCCATCTCCAGCAGAGCAGACAGTAAAAGTTCATCTCCACTTCCTTTGTAACTTGAAATCTCTGGGAGTAAAGTGTTTGTGTGACAAGTGCTTCGGTTTGGTGACCACAATGTGTTTTTAGTGTGAATAACTTACACTGCCTCGTCCTGCTCCTCCCAGAAATGGCCTGTTTCCCTCTATCTCTGTCTTTCTGGGTCATCTGTCCCTCCTGTCTTATGTCCTTAAGAGCTTGACTTGTGACTGAGTTTAGGAGTCCCCTCTCTTGGTCTCTGCCACCCAGGAGGATTTTTAGGTCATACTCAGTGGCTATAGTGAAAGGACCAGGACCCTGAGACGTGTGCACTTGGAAGCACTCTCTGCCGCAGTGAGCAGCACCCACCTCAGCTTCCCAGTGTGCTGGGATTGCAGACATGAGCTACTGTGCCCGGCTATTTGAATTGTGCTGAATTTACAATAGAGACTCCACAGCTGACCACCTCCCTGCACCGACCACTTCCTTAAGTTGACCTAGTTTTCACAGACCAGACCAGGGCAGCCTGTCTTAGCAAGAAGAGCTGCGCAGGAGGGGAATTGTCATCTCCACCTTTCCTGCCTGGGTAGCCCCGGGAAAGTCCAATCCTAGGAGGGGCCGCCTGGGGTCAGGGACTAACTAGTCTGTGACTAGCAGCCCCCCAAATGTGTGGAGTGCTAGACGCATGATACCCAAAACACCACCCTTACCTGTCCGTGGCAACAAAAGTCTTTTAACTTTCCTAGCCTGTTCCCGAGAAGAACTATGGGGGGCTGCTGGCATCCATGGGAAGTTACCTCTGGGACTTTTCAGATAAAAGGTTTATTATTGGTTTGATTCACTTATGAAATAAATAGCTTAGATATTTTCTTTAAGAAAGACTCTCCTCTTGAACAGCTTACCTACTGGTAGCTATGAAAAGATACAAAAGGAAGATAGCCCTAGAAACACCCTTGGCAAGATTCTCTAAAAGGCAGAAATCAGATTTAAAGCTAAGTTAACATCCTTCACCTGCTGAAACTGTCTGCTCTGGAGCCTCTGCGGGACTTAAGGGAGGAACAGTCCAACCCTTACAGCCCACTGACCGGGTGGGTTTCCTGGTCAGAGAACCAGTCCTGGGAGATGCAAAAAAAAGAAACATTGATAGGAATTTGTTTGAATTTTTTCTTTTCTTTTTTCTTTTTTTTAAAGACAGAGTCTCACTCTGTTGCCCAGACTAGAGTGCTGTGGTGTCATAACTCACAGCAACCTCCATCCTCTTGCTTCAGTCTCTTGAGTAGCTGGGACTACAGGTGCCTGCCACCATGCATGACTAATTTTTCTTTTTTAAGTAGAGATGGGGTCTCACTCTTGCTCAGGCTGGTCTCAGGCAACCCACCCACCTCATCTTCCCAGTGTGCTGGGATTACAGGCATGAGCTACTGTGCCCGGCTATTTGAATTGTGTTGAATTTACAGTAGAACCTCCACAGCTGACCACCTCCCTGCACCGACCACTTCCTAAAGTCGACCTAATTTTCACCGACAAGACATGCACCACATGTAGTGTCAGAACAGGAGGCCTACTTGCTGGTGACCACCTCCGATGGGGACCAGTTTGTTACAGTCCCTTGGGTGGCCAGTTACAGAGGTCTGACTGTACATTTGTCCCTCTTGAGTTTCTAGAGCATCTGTTGTCCATAATCCTTCTCTCTCCTGTGACCAGCTACTATTTCTCACGTTCATCTCCTCGTCTGTTTTTCCCCTCACTGTCTCTGGGGCAGCTCTGGGCCCATGAGGACGGCTCGGTGCTCTTTGCCTTTCTGGTGCGTCCTAAGTGAAGTCAAGAAAGGTTTATTTGTTTTGATTCCAAGTCACTTGCTAGAGACCTTTGATGTTGAAAAATAAGGGGAAAAATTAAGCCAAGAGTTTTTGCTGTTTGTCTGGGCTGAATCTAATAATAATAAATTCAAAGGATTTTTTTTTTAAATAGTTCTATTTTAAAAAAGCCAACTCACTTAAAAGCTGACCTTCAGGCTCTTTTTTTGAAGCTTCTCTGCTGTCTTTCGGATCCCATTTCTCCATGGGGCATTCTTAGTCATGGACACCCTCTTTTTTCTCAACCCCCTGCTAATATTTCACTGGCCTCTTTAGGAAGCTTAAGGTCTCCCCGATGGGCTCCTCTGAGAAGTGTCCTTTCACTTTTACTTCTTGTTCCTTTTGCCACCTTCAGTGAGATCTAGAGAGGACTTGGGTGACTCTAAGGTCTCTACTCACTTCAGCTTTGGGATCATATGTGTGTGTTGCACGTTGTGTCTACACCCACATATTGTGCATGTCTGTATGTGTGTATGTATTGTCTGCATGGTACCAAATTGACTGATAAACAAATGGGCACTCAGGAATTAAATAAATAAACCTGAGCACTTCTCTTTTTTATTTAATGGTTCACACTGATGTGATGATCTTTATTTTTTATTATTCCATTTTTATTTGTTCTTTCTTTTTATTTTTTATTGTTAAATCATAGCTGTGTACATTTGTGCAATCAAGGGGTACAATGTGCTGGTTTCATATACAATCTGAAATATTCTCATCAAACTGTTCAATGTAGCCTTCATGGCATTTTCTTAGTTATTGTATGTA
>CAUYPK010039323.1:0-45113 GCA_963574355.1 Loris lydekkerianus | reverse complement strand
ATGTACCACAATTTGCTAGTCCATTCGTGGGTCGATGGGCACTTGGGCTTCTTCCATGACTTAGCAATTATGAATTGGGCTGCAATAAACATTCTGGTACAGATGTCTTTGTTATATTGTGATTTTTGGTCTTCTGGGTATGAACCTAGTAAAGGAATTATAGGATCAAATGGCAGGTCTATTTTTAGGTCTCTAAGTATTCTCCAAACATCCTTCCAGAAGAAACATATTAGTGTGCATATGTGTGCTTTCAGAATTTTCTCCTTCATATTAACTTCTGTGAAGTTGATTATGATGTGTCTGAGGGATGTCTTATTTGGGTTGAGTCATGCTGGAGTTCTGAAACTGTCTGCTATTTGAATTTCAGAATCTCTTGGCATGTCTGGAAAGTTCTCCTTCATAATCTCATGGATAAGAGACTCTGTGCCTTGTGAAGACACTTCATCACTTTTGGGGATCCCTATAAGGCGAATATTGTTTTGGTTTTTTTTTGAATTATCCCAGAGCTCTCTGAGAGAGTGATCTGTTTTTGCCCTACATTTCTCTTCATCTTTGAGAGTTTGGGAGCATTTGAAAGCTTTGTCTTCAATGTCAGAAATCCGTTCTTCTGCTTACTCCATTCTGTTACTGAGGGATTCTACTGTGTTCCTCAGATCTTTGAGGGCTGCAACTTCTTGTCTCAATGTGTCAAAATCTTTGTTTATTTGGTCCTTGAATTTGTTGAATTCTTGAGATATCTTTGGGTTACTGCTTAGACTTCTGATTTGATCTTATTTGCTATCCAAATTCTGAATTCGATTTCTGACATCTCAACTATTTGTTTGTGCATGGGATCTTGTGCTGTGTCTGCCCCATTGATCCTTGGGGGAGTTGATTTACTCTGATTATTCATATTGCCAGAGTTTTTCTGTTGATTTTGCCTCTGATTGTTTTTCACCATTGTCTCTGTCCATCCTCAGAGTTGGGGAAGTGTCTCTCCAAGATTAGACCCTAGCGGGATCACTCTATTATTGCTGGATCTTTGTAGGAAGTGATCCTGTGTATTTCCTCTGGGCTGCCCCAGCTTGGGAGTTCTGGTTGTGAAAGCAGCTCTGGAGTGTGACCCACCTGGATCCAGCAACAGGATGGGAGGTGGTGCTCATGGTTTTGGTAGTGCCTGGTGCCCAGTGACTTTGGCACAGAGAGCCCAAGGCTCCAGCAGTCTCTGGTCAGGAGAAGGGCTCTCCACAGAGGCAGTGAGGGCTCTGGAGTGCACGCAGCTACCAGAGTCCCTGGTCAGATGAGTGAGCCAGTGTGGAGGCAGGGAGAGTACAAGAGGGATGATGCAGGGTTGCACAGCTCCCTCAGTTCCTGTTCAGGACATGCGGAGGCCTGGCGGGCACAGGTCGTGGGTCAGGGGTCACTGTGTAGCTCTTATGGAGGTCCAGGAGGTGCCAAACCCAGGAATTTGAGGTTGCTATGAGCTGTGACACCACAGCACTCTATCCAGGGCAACAGCCCAAGGCTCCAGTCTAGCAACTTTGTTTTAATTTAAATTGCTGTTTGGGCTCTGATTATCCACTAATGCTATAAGTTATTGAGAAGCTAATGGCTTACTTCATAAAAATAATGTCATAAAGAAAATTAAACCACATACAAAGTAAATCACTTGACAGTTTCATGGAAGACAGTTTTATAGCAATCTTTATAGCCATCCCTGAACTTATTTTTTTGGCAACTTTTTTCTAACATTGGTAACATCATTCATTCCAGACATACAACAGCAACATCTTAAGCAGCTAGTATCCACACAGAGACTGGAAAGCAGTAGGGATTTTGAGTCCTTTAACTCAGATTACACCTATCACATACCTTATAGTGTACTATCTCTTTTGGCAGCACTAGGGTTTCAAAGCTGTCATTTCTTTGTGGAAAATATTATAAAGGAAGGGAATTCTTAATGCTAACATTCATCTCAATATGATTGAAGAACCTTCAATAGAAGACGTGACTTGGTATTGATAATTTTCAATATATTGTGATGTCTTAAAGGGATTTTGTCTATCTTAACTGAGTTTGACAGATCTGTAAATATAAGTTTTCTTCAGATCTTCTCAATGATATCACACAGCTGTATAACAACTGTGAATATAGTAAAAGTTATGTACCTACATGAAAAAAACTCATCAGTGAGACAGAATAGGCTTCTTGGACTTCCAAGGTAACAAGAGAGATTTTTTTTTTTTTCTGTTAATAATATAGTAGTCTACATTTATACTAAGTTGAGAATATCTAGAAGACTCAGAAGGATTTATTAAGAGCATGGCTGTACCTAACATCTTTTTATTGTTATTGCAAGAGTAGCTCTTACTAGAATTATAAGTTGCATAAAGATAGATTCCTACATGTATAATTGGAGACAGAAAACATGCACAATGGCATACCAGAGTAAATGCCAGTAAATACGCCAGTAAATATGAGTCAGTCACTACGTAAAAGAATGCTTCCAAGATAGCTGGATAAATAAAAAATCCTTAAAAACATACCTAGGGGCACTAATAATTTTGATTAAAAATTCTGGAGCTTCAACAGAACTACTCTGATAACTCTGGAGAAAATTCTAAAAATGTAGTTACCTAATTTCTATATTACATATAACAATGAAATGGCTTTGCAAGAGTTCTCTTAGCCAGAGTTTTCTTAGCTAAGCAGAAATCTGAGTTAGTATCTATACAGGGATTCACAACTAGAGTTATTTTAGGATTATCATAGTTAATTGTTCTGTGCTTTGATATAGTTTGGCTGGCTTTAGTTTGGGGGTATTTGTTAAGATACAGAATTTTAAATGTGGTTGGTCCAGAGTATTAATTGTGGCAATAAAGCATGTTTTCTTCAAAGCCAATCTTGTTCTAAAGTAAATTCTGAACAGTCTCTATGAAGAAATACTATTTGTCGTTTGGGTATCTTACTTTGTGAATATATGAATGTTAACAATTCTAAATATATTTCTTAAAAATAAATTTGTGAAACTTTCACTTCTGAAAAAAATTAGTGTTTTTGTCCACATCAACTACTCATGTGTTAGAAGTAAAAAGCCAAGGTAAGTAAAAGAAAAACAACTGTTGAAAATCAACAAACCATACTTAATTTCAAAATCAGAATTTTCTCAACCTATCAGCCAGATTTTCATGAAAATATTTCTCACATATCAAAATACTCATTGGATGTTGAGTTATGTCTTCAATTTTAAGCCAACCCACAACATTCAATATTAATATTAAATATGTTAATAGATGCTATCAATCTAATAATATAGAGAAAGATTTTGAAGTAATTTTATGGAATTAAAAATAATAATAAAAATAACAATTAAAAATAATTTTTAACTTAGTAATTTGCATATCTTTGGAACATAATTACCATTCAAGTATAAAAATGTAATCCATTTCATTACATTTCTTTAAAAAATGTTTTTTAAAATTGAATTCAATAAAACTTGTGTTAAAATTTATTCTATCACACATGATGTCTTTCATTGTGCTAAAATTGTCCTGCATAATTGTAATTCATCAGAAGAAATATGAAATTATATTAATATTATGGACTTTCAATTCCCTCCTATTTCTCATTTTTTTTTTTTTTAATAAGGAAATTTCTCCTGAACAGGAGAGAAATTTTTTTTTAAGACTACATGTACAATGCCTTCATAGAGGAATGTGTTATCTACTATTGTATACCACAGTCACCTGCCCTCTTAAAAATAGTAAATGAGAACTTTTAGTCATTCCTGATATTCAGGTACATTTATTTAAAAATATCTCTCAGCTATGAATTAAATAGTAAATCTCTCACAAACTTTTAAGAAAGAAAGCATGAGAAAAGGCTTCTTTTTCTAGCAACATAGTAGGGTGAAAAATTCAATAACTTTTTTTTTGTAATTCCTGGTTTTTAGTACTTTAATTGTTTGTTCTTTATTAATTATTTATGAACCATTAGAGATAGCGAAAACCCAACTGTGTTTCCTACTTTTTACACCTATCATTCCATATAGGATACTTTACTTCTGGTCACCAAAATGTGACCATACACCAAGCAATTCTACACTGCACCAAATGAGTATCCTATAATTAAATTCAATCTGACACTACCCACCTGGAGTTAAAGTGAAAAAACATAGGTCATTAAGGGCCCAGAACTACAAGATTGCTTTCTACTTCAATAGACCAGTAAGTCCTGGGTTGTGACCTGTACTTCTGACCCAAAATGTACATAATATTAGAGATAAGAAGAGATGTGTTTCCAACTATTATTTACTTATTTATGTACATTTGTAAGAAGTGATTTCTAAAAACTCATTTCACATCAGTATCAAGGAATTCCTATTATTTATTTTTGTATAACAGACCATCTCAAGTGTAAAAGCTTAACTAGTAATTTATTAGCATCTTTCACAGTTCTGAGGATTGACTGGGCCCACTTGGGTGGCTTCACTAGAGATCTTTTATGGAGTTTGACTCAGTTGGAGGTTGGGACTGAACTTAATTGAAGGCTGTACTGCATTTACTATCCAATTTGGCTTCTCCACTGAAATATGTGGAGCAGAACTGGGACAAAGGAAGAGATATGCTCTGGCCAGACTTCTCTCTTTCCAACTGACCTCTCTGGGTGTCTAGCTTGGCCTTGCTCTCACAGCTTACCAGCCTTAGAGTAATAAGAATTATTATACATTGTTGGCTAAAATTTCCCAAGCAAAAGTTCTACAAGGCAGAAGATTCAAGGCTTCCTATGACTTGGATTAAAAGTTACACAGTCTCATTTTTGTAAAAATGCATGTCATTGATAAAATAAAAGAAAAGAAAGATAAAGAAAAGAGTTAGTAGTCAGTCCAGATTTAAGGCAGTAGAGGAGAGTATACGGTGGGCTGATACTGGCAATATAGTTCATCTCTAGAGATTAGTTATTACACAGAATATGAACAAAATCATTACCTGATCCTGTAATCAACTCTGTGAACAAATATCAGTGACTTCTGTATGGTTTTTTTTATAAACTCATCCCTTAACTAATTGAACTTTTTGGATTATTTCCCCAAATGGCAGAGATTTACAAGACAAAGAGTTGTGAACAAGATTTCTGATGCCAAGAATCATCATCCCTGACAATGTGTCCCAATGCATGTGACCCATCCTTAAACATCCCATGATCTGGTCAGGGAGACAGAATTGAGACTATTTCTCCCCTTCTCCCAATAGATGTCTTTCACATTAACAATCCTTTCTTACTGCCAATCCTTGCTGTATAAAAAATTGGATCTTTGTGTGGTGAGCAACTAGATGTATTTGGTTTGGATAACAATTCTCAAAAGACAAAAATAATTTAATTACTTTTGAGATTTCCAATTTGACTCATTTAGAAGAAACATTGCCTTTCCTTGCTTTATCAATGATAAATTGAGGAACAGAGAATGAAGTTATTTCATTGAAATCAAAGGAATCAACCACCATTTCCTGCATTAAGTACCTAAGTGAATGCCATTTTTAAAAGTTATTTTTATGTATTAATTTTTTATGTTTATTAAATAATATTTGGATATTAAATATTAAAGAATAAAGAATGTATAGAGTCATACTACAAATGACTTTTTTGATATGTAGTCATTTGTAGTATGACTCTATATATTCTTTGCTTAGTTTACAGGAATTCCTCAGGATTGCTCTGTTGAACTTGTGCTTTCTCTTAACTATGATAGCAGCTGCTTGATTGGACCAGGTGCTACGTACCATAAGAAGAGAGAAATATAAATAAAACTTCACTCCCTCTAAAGGGAATTGGGACTATTGACTGCTCACTGGGGCCAAACTAAACTAACCTTAGGTTAACATTTGCTGTTTCTGGTCACCAAATGAGAGGGAAACCCTGAAATGGAAGGCAATGAAAGGAGTCCCTTGTAGTTGGCCACACCATTTTCTAAAATGAAAAGGCAATATTTGTATATTAACAAAATGGGTCAAGTAGGGAATGTCAAATGGTGCATCAATCATTGTAAAGAATATGAAGGTTTTGATAGAATAAGTGGAAGAATTTGTCCTTTTCTCCCCTCTTTCAGGAAATGAGAGGTTGTTAAAGAGACTTACACAATAAGCTTATGAATTTCATTCATAACCATGTTATTATGAGTGGAAAAATTTAGAGGGTGTTACTAATTGCTCTTGATCCTTGGAGTTGGACCTTTCTGAAAGGGAGTGATAAGTTATACAGTTGAACAACAGACAACATATCAAGAGAAATGTAAAAGGTCTTTCCCCATGATCCCAAGATAATTGCTTAGCTATTGGTTTGCTCAGATACAGGAATGGTAAACACTATAAAACTTGATGCATTATGAACTACATTTTCCTTATTTAGCCCTAAAAGATTATGAATTTAACCTCTTGAAGCTTCAATATATTTATTTATTGTTACAAAATAGATATAGAAATATTTCAGTTAATAGGATAGAGCATACAAGAGAGCTTCATGTAAGAGCTAGAAGAGAGTTTATACTAAATTAGTGGTTGCAGTAGTTATCGAAGTTATAGGACTAATTAATTGGATGTGTAAAAAGGGCTGTGCTTTTAATGAAATACTTATTTTAAAAGGCTATCAGTTGAAGAACAAACAAATACACAACAAAGTAGACCAAAGGAAAGAAATTAGTTTTCAAAATTCTTCATTGGGTTCATAATTATTGAATGCCTTTTTTAAAGCAAACCACTTTACTCAGAGGGTAAAACAAATTCCTTGTCCTTTTGTAGTTTACCATTCATGGGGGGGGAAGATAGTAACCAATGAGGTGTAAATGCCCAATACATTGAATGGCACCTGTACTACTGAAAGAGTGATAGAAGGAAACTATTTTTACTAAGAATAATAAAGAAAAATCTATGAGAGGGAGATATTTAAGCTACGTCTAGTAATATAATTGCCTAACTACAGTTAATTGAACAGAAAGCTTTTATTTATTTTTGTCTCTTCAGGTTAACATGAAGGCACAAATGATTAGGTTACAGTGTTTGCATTTGTTAGGTAAAGTTCAAGTTATAGTTGAGCCCTTCACCTAAGAGGTGTTCTATATACCCTTACGTTGTGTCCATTAGGTGGACCTTACCAATTCCCCTCCCTCCTCTCTCTTCCCTTTCCTCCTTCTCCCTCTCCCCCACTTCAATTTAATTCTGTTTTTCTTTCATGTGAGGGTACAGTTGTTTATCTATTAGTTTCATATTAGTATTGCACACATTTGATACTTGCTATTTTAATCTTGTGATATTTTACTAAGAAAAATATTCTTCAGCTCCATCCAGGTAAATACAAAAGATGTAAATTATCCTTCTTCTTTATGGCTGAATAGTATTCCAAGGTATACACATACCAGTTTATTAATCCATTCATAAGCTGATGGATACTTGAGTTGATTCCATGTCTTGTGATTATGAATTAAGTTGTATTAAATATTCCAGTGTCAATGTCCTTGTAATAAATGAGCCCTCCACCCCCCAGGTAGATACCTAGTAATAGAATTTCAGGATTAAAAGGAAGGTTTACTTTTAGCTCTTTGAAGGAGTCTCCATATTTCTTTCCATCTAGACTGTATTAGTTTCTAATCCCACCAGTGGTGTAAAAGTGATCTCTTCTCTCCACATCCATGCCAGCATTTTTGGCTTTGAGATTTTGTGAGATGGGCTATTCTCACTGGGGAGTAAGTGATATCTTGGGGTGGTTTTGATTTTCATTTGTCTGATGATTAGGGATAATAAGCTTTTTTTCATGTTTATTGCTATTTACCTGTCTTTTTCGGGAAGGTTCTGTTCAAATCTCTTGCCCATTTATAAATTGGATTGCTTGCTCTTTTTTTGTTGATAAGTTTACAGTGATCGAAACAGGATGGTACTGGCACAAAAATAGAGATATAAATTGATAAAATAGGATAGAGAACAGAGACATGAACCCAACCACTTATTGACATCTGATATTTGAAAAACCAAACAAAAGCATTCACAAACGGAAAGGATCACTATTTAATAAATGGTGCCAGGAGAACTGGTTAGTCACAGGTAGAAGACTGAAACTGGACCCACATGTCTAGCCATTTACAAAAATTGACTCTTGCTGGATAAAAGATTTAAATTTAAGACATGAAACTATAAAAATTTTAGAAGAAAGTGTTGGGAAAACTCATAACAATATTAGCTTAGGAAAAGATTTTATGAAGAAGACCCCTTGACAATTGCAACAACACCAAAAATAAATGAATGGGACATGATCAAACTAAAAAGCTTTTGGATTGATAAAGTTACAATAACTAATACATACAGACGACTTTCAGAATGGGAGAAGATATTTGCATCCTACAAATCTGACAAAGGGCGGATAATTAGAATGAACCTGATAGAGAGCTGACAACTAGAATCTACAGAGAACTCAAACTAATCAATAAGAAAAGAGGAAACAATCTTTTGGGCAAGAAGCATGAACAGAATTTTCTTTGAACAAAACAGAAGAGTGGCTAACAAACTTATGAAAAAACACTCATTGTTCCTAATCATAGAGAAATGAAAGTCAAATCATAACAAAAAGCTTTGAAAATAACAGCAAGTATTTTTCAAGAATATAGATTTTAGAAATAAATGGATCACAGTGCCATTTGTTTAAATATAGTAAATGAGACTTTTGGGGTAAAAGCAGAAATTCAGTTCTCAGAATTTTAGTTTTGAGACTGTAGACCGACATCCATGAAAAAATTTCAAGCACAGAATTATCTGATTCTGGACTGCAGATATATATTTTGGAATCCTCAGATCACAAAAAGAGAATATTCCACAGGAGGAAATACAGAAGAGAATGGAGACCTAGATCTGGGTCCTACTCTAGTGGAGAGAAGGGGGAAAAAAGTCATAGGTGAAGAGTGGGCAGAGGTTTAGAAAAATGCCTGGAAGAAAATAGTGTCATAGGATCTAAGAGAGGACCATGTTCCTGAAGGAGGAAATGGGGAATTTTGCCACATTCTGTCAGGAGGTCAAGAAATAAGAAGAGAAAGAGAGACAGAGCCACAACTTTGGCTTCATGCAAAGCAGCAGTGGCACACCCAAGTCCTAGAGGAATCCAGAAAGTGTCATGTGGCTCTAGCTTATTTTTGTAGCCCAATTAAAGACACAATCATGCTGCCAAAAGCCATTATTTAAAAGTCTTGAAATGAACTTACATAATAATATTAGAGGATACCCAATTCATAACTCAGAATGAAAGTTCTTAAAATCCCAATTTCTTCCTGTTTCCCTTACTTTCTTATTCTTCAAATTCTTACATCTATTGCTCACTCTCTGTCTCAGTTATTTCTTATTTTAATAGATACAGTTAAAAACATGTGAATTTTTATTTATTTTTTATTTTTTTTTGGTAGATTTGTTTATTGTACCTTTCTAATGCTTTTCTGTGATTTCCTCTTTTCTTTGCAATAAGCAAAGGCTTGGGAGCTATCTTATCAAAGAATCGTAGAGTCTTTCCAATTTTATCTTTGTTCTTATCTTTCTTTGACTACATTTTCTACTTTCTGTCACCAAAAGCTTGAGACTTAGGCTGCCTTTAGAGGAGACTGGGAAAGTGGTGAAATAAATTTCTGAGGTACAAAGATAAGTTTCAGATCAGTAGGCAAGAGGTAAAAGAGAAGAAATGAAAAAGTTGTAAGGCATACTTGTGAATAAATATCATCCGTTGTCACGTGACAGTCAGAGATTTATCACTCTCAGATGACCTATTTAGTCAGTTAGCAAGAAGCATCAATGTTGAAATATTCCCAAAGGCCCATGTCTTTGCCAAAGTCAATGGGAGAGGGGAAATATATGGCCTTTTCTTATAACTCATTCCAATGGAGATCAAATAATAACTTATTGAAGAACACTTTTCCAGTTAATGGCCTTATGACTGAGTGAAGGCTTAAGCTGCTTAAAAAGAAACAAAACAGCAGAATGCCAAATAATTCACTGACAAAAAGTACAACCTACAGAAAGGGGGGTTTGTTGGGACTTTAAAATAAAGCATTTAAAATATGCTAAAAAAAAAAAAAAGATCCTGAAGTTTGTTTTTTCTTTTCCATTGTGTGTTCAAGAATATTGAAATTCACAGAGGCAATAAAAACCCACATTCACTTGGAATGTGATCCACTGCTATAAAAATGAGATTTATCCTTGGAACTCCAAATCACTATTCTCTGGACATCAACTAATTATCAAAAATGATGTCATATTCATTGCAAATCAATTTTTGTCACTTATGAGTGATTTGGGTCCAGTTTCAGTTTTTTTACATGTGGCTAAACATTTCTCCCAGCACTTTTTATTAAATAGGGATTCTTTTCCCCAGTGCATACTTTTGTTAGGCTTATCTAAAATTAAATGACAATATGTGACTGGATTAATCTCCAGATTCTTTATTCTATCCCATAGATCAATGTTTCTATTTCTATAGACTTGTAGAATAACCTGAAGCCTCCATATTTGTTTCTATTTCTAAACATTGTATTGGTTATCAGGGGGGTTTTCTGGTTCCATATGAAATCAAGTACTATTTTTTCAAGTTCTTCAAAGTAAGACATTGGTGCTTTGATGTGGATTGCATTAAATCTGTAGATTGCTTTGGATAATATAGACATTATAACAATGCTGATTCTTCTCAGCCAGTACCATTGTATATTCTTCTACTAAGTAAACATCTTCTATTTATTTTCTCATGGTTTCATAGTTCTATTTATAGAAATCTTTCACATCCTTTGTTCAATATATTCCCAGGTATTTAGTCTTCCTCACCACTACTGTAAAGGGAATAAAATGCTTGATTTTATTTTCAGTTTGACTGTTGTTGGCATATATGAAGGCTACTGATTTATGAGTATTGATATTTTGCATCTCAAGACACTGATATATTCCTTGATCACTTCAAAGAGCTCTATAGTTGAGTCCCTGGGGTTTTCAAGGTATAAGACCATATCATCTGCAAAGAGTGAGAGTTTGACCTCTTCTATCACCTTTTGAATACACTTCATTTCCTTCTCTTGTTTAATTTTAATGGCTAGGACTTCCAGCACTATGTTGACTAGCAGTGGTGATAGTGGACATCCTTGTCTAGTTCCATATCTGAGTGGAAATGCTTTCAATTTTATTCCATTCAATATGATATTGCCTGTGCATTTGTTGCAGATGGCTTCCATCAGCCTAAGAAATGTCCTCACCTAACTATATTTCTTTAAGTGATCTTATGAAGAAAAGATTCTGGATATTATCAAAAGCCATTTCTACATTAATTGAGATAATCATATGGTCTCTGCTTTTAATTTTATTTATGAGGAGAATTATATTTACGGATTTATGTATGTTGAACCAATCTTGCATTCCTGCAATAAAACCCACTTGATCATGGTGCAAACATTTTTAGTCTAATTTTTAAAATCTATAGACCATTGCTTTCAAATATGTCTGTGTTTATTGCAGGAAGAATGGGGACCAAAAACCTCATTCTTGGCAAGGGAAAACACCTCCAGAAAAAGAGGAAAATTAAAAAGTAAGCTGAATGAGTCAGAACAAAGAAAATTCAGCTGGTTTACATTTACACTAGCCATTGCTAGCTAGATTCCTGCCTTTTCTGAAATTCTAGCCTGTTGGGGATACAGCTTACAAACACCCTTGCTGGGCCTGTGAGCACTCTGAGGAAACATGGCCATAGAAGAGACTATGGCAAGGACCTAAAAAGATACATTACCTGGGTCATTTCCTGCCTAATAAACAGGTAAAGCAGGTACCCAAAAAATTCTTTCTGTATATTTGCATTTGCCTGAGGCAGAGATCAAGGAAGTAGCTCGAGCCCTAAGATATGGGCAGAAGGGCTTATATCCCTTATACAGAGGAATATCCTCTGTGGTGGTGATGGGAGGAAAATTCCTCCCTCCCACTGATTACTCAGAGGAGATTAATGCCAGTGGCATTTTAAATATGTGTGTGTGATCTCAAGTAGGAGGCTTGCCCAATACAAGGGTCAGATTTCAGATTTCTCAAAGCTACCCTTAAGGTTAATAATAATAGCAATAGAAGCTGATATGCTCACTCAGAGCAACTGCTAGCATCTGTGTTCCTTCTCTCATCTTACCCTTTGGGCAAATAGATTTCAATAAAAGCAAAGTGGAGCAAACACTCTAGGCTATTGTCAGAACCCCACAAACAAGCAATGGACCCTTGAGTTCCCACCTTTAATTCTATTCTGTGTCTCATGTCTCTTTCTTTGCCATCATTTCTAACATTATATTTCTTCAGTTGGTTGCCACTAGCTCTACAGGTCTTGGCGGATCCTGCACCCGGGTCAGGACCCCAACATGCATAAAAACACAGAGGGTGCCAAAAAAAGTTTACATAATTTAAAGAAGCAAAAAAAATATTAAAATTAGAATACTCAATACATACCAATAATAAAAGATGAATATAACTTACGTTGAGCACTTCTTGTAATTGCAGAAATGAAACATGGCTTGAGTATTACAAATTTATTGAAGTTTATTTTTGCTTTCTTAAAATGTATATACATTTTTTGGCACCCTCTGTATATATGTATTGAGAGAGATATGAGAATTTGATGTCAAAATTTACTATTATGTGAATCAAACTGAATATTACCTGCAGCTGTATAATTCTTACATTTTTAACTAAAATTTATGGAAGGCAGAAGAGCAAGGAAAAGGTGACCAATAATTAAGAGAAAAATAGAAAATAAAACTATCCCATGGTAATATGAATGTTGGTTTAAATAGTCAAATACTTTCAAAGAATGAAGACTGATATGTTTTTAATGATGTATTTTGTGATATATTAGCTATAGGCAAAAAGAGGCATATAAAATAAATGTAAATATTAAGCATTCCAACAAAGATTTAAAATCTATAAAAATACACATATGAACACCATAGAAATGAAAAATATAGAACCTTAAATTAAGAATAGTGGAGGGGTTTAAAAGGATGAAAAGAAAGAGAAGATAGAATTACTGAATATATTAACAGGTTTTAAAAACTATTCAAATTTGAGTCATGGAGAACAAGGTGGAAAGAACAGAGCATAAGAGACATAATGTGGGACTCAGCCAAATGATGTAACATACATTTAATTGGAATTCCAGAAGAAGAGAAGAAAGAAAATGAAGAAGAAACAATATTGGAAGGATAACTGCAGACAGTTTTTCAAAATTGGTGGAAGGCATCTGTTCAATCCATGAATCTAGAAGTTTTGCATAAACTCAAGATAGATAATTGCATGGAAAGCAACCACGAGATACATTATAGTCAAACTGCTAAAGTCAATTGAAAAAGACAACAAGTTAAAAGCACAAAGAGAAAAAAACAAACATTAACATCATAGGATCAATAGTAACAGTGATTATTGATTTTCCACAAGCGATATTAAAACCCTAGAAAATGGAATATCAGCATTATAACTTTGAAAGATAATAAAAGTAACTAGTGTCAGATTCTGCAATAAGCAAAATATCCTTTAAAATTAAAATAAAATACAGACATTTTTAGGCAAACAAAAGATCAGGCAATTTATCACCCAAAGACCTATGGCTGAAGAAATATTAAGGGAAAATTTTTAGGCAGCAGGTAAGTGAGCCCAGAAGAAAACACAGAACTTAAAGAGGGTGATGATAAGTAGGTGAGCAGGAGCCATGACTAAGAAGAATGATCAGAGAGTCACAACCTTGCACTTGGAAAATGGAAAGATGGGGCCATGAGCCAGGAATTGGTGGGGGGCAGTCTCTGCCGTATGGAAAAGACAAGGAAGTAGACTGTATCTTGCATACTCCCTAAGGAACACAGCCCAGTATACATCTTAATTTTAACCTAGTGAGACCACCTTAGACTTCTAACCCATAGAACTGTATGATAACAGATTTGTAGATTTTTTTTAAACAACTAATTTTGTGAGAATTTGTTATGTTAGCAATAGAAAACTAATAATAGAAATGAAAATTAAAAAGACAATAAGATACTATTACACAAACAAAGTTTTGGCAAAAATGTGGAAATAAAGCTGTTCCAATGTTGGTGCAAATATAAAAATAGTATATGTACTATTGAAAAGTTTGGCACTTGCCTCATAAAGCTAAAATACCTCTATCTCATGATACTTTATTATTATATTTGTCATATTTTATTATTGATCATATACTAATGAAAAATGAATAAATATGTCCAGAAAAAAACATTACTGTACATGAATGTTTGTATCAATTGCTTATAATAGTCCAAAACTGAAAACAACTTAAAGCTCAACAAAAGAATGGATGGAAACAGAGGTACCTATTCAATGCAATGCTACACAAAAAATAATGAACTACTGATTTACACAATAGTGCTTTTTAATGTCATGGAAATTTTGAAAAAAATAATAAACCAGACAATAATTACATTAAATGAAAGATTAGAATGTTGGTTCTTTTTGAGGTAGTTATAGTCTGAGAAGGAGCATGCTGGAAGCTTACAAATTTTATATCTTTCTATAGGTAAAACTTATGCTATGATATACTCTGTGTGTGTACATGGGTGAATACATGCACAGAAACAGAGGTGAAAACTCAAGATCATATCACTTTATGCTTCTTTATGTATTTCATCCTTCTGTAAAAAATACAATAGTGCAGAGTCCTGCAGAATTGTAAGCTAAGCAGAAATAAATGACTGCACCAACACAAAAAGATGAAAGACATGAATCAAAGTATATTATTACATCAAATGCAGATGAACTTAACAAGGCAATTAATTTCAAACATGTTTGAATTATTAAAAACTGGAAGTAAATAAAGGTCACATGAAAACCATTCACAGAAAAAAAAAATTATCATCGTTAAAAAGTTGAAGACTAAAGCTTTATTCTGGTGGTTTAGCAAGAAGATGTTAAATGGTGTTCTTATAGACAAAGAATACAGAATTAAAACAAGAAAGCATGAGAGTTTTGCTTCAAAAGGATTATTCAAGTGGAAAGCAAAGTTGTATGAAGTGGTAACCATAGCTTAGTTCTATTTCTTAAAATACTTTTGGATGCCAGATCAGGCTTGCAGAATTGTTTTCATTGGCCTAACTTTGGAGATATTTGCTTTTCATAAATTACATCTTCTTAGTAAGGATATGAAAAAATATTGCCTCCACCAAATTCCATATATTATATGTCTCTTGAATGGATATTAAGTTTATTGTAAATTATTTTGAAGTAATTACACTTTGACACAGGGAGTTATATCCCTTGGCTGTAAGCTAAGATCTGCCCTGAAGAAGGGGATATTTCTTAAGGTCAATCAATCATGAAAGTGGCAAGTGTTCAGACAGGAAATTGAAACATACAAGTCAGATTTTATAGGGGTGGTAAAGGGAACCCATTTCTCTTCCTGAGACTCTCTCTGACAGCTGAGTTTTGAGGACATGGCCAATGGAGAGGACAAGAGGCAATGCATGAATTGAATCGTTTTAAAGGTCTTGCATATTTCAGAAAGTAATATAAGAGAATTGTGATAGGTCAGGGAAATACTGTATGTTGTAGTGAAAGAATGATGCAAGAATGGGTTACTAAAAAGCTAATTGAAAAGAAAATTAGGCAAAATTTAAAAACACTTGATTAATACAACCCTGACGAAGCCTGACTTTTCTACCCCAACACTATGCTCGGAAACTCTTCCTTCCTCCCAGGGGATTTTATCTCAAATTGCTTACATTCTCCCCTTCTCCCCCAGAATCTATTAATAGATTCTAAACTCTAAATGTGTTTTTCTTCAGTGTCTTCTCCACAAGCTTCCCTCCTGGTGTTCTGGGTTTCAACTTTTGCACAGGTTTCTTCGATCCTCAGCTCTTACTTCTGGCATCACTGGTCATCTTGGTTAAGGACTCCTGGTTTCAGCCTACAAGCCTCTATAGACTCTGGATAAACCTCTGCATCTGTGGAATAAAAACTGTTATTTATGGCAGCAAATGAATATTTAATGACTTAATATGGTGCCGTACAACCTCAATAATATGGGGATTTCTTTTTGATAATTTGCCTGTTTCGTTTCAGTGGAAGCCCTCATCTGTGGTTGGGTTTTGTTGCTGTTGTTTGTTTCTGTTGTGTATCACACGCAGGTAATAGAATAGGGCATGGTGCCGCAAAGTAGGCACTTGATGTAAAATTCTGGTATGATTATCTGCACTCCGCACTTACCACAGGGAAGCCCTCTTGAATCTTTGAAGCAGGGTCTATTCCTTCCTAGGTCACTAATGGAGCAACTGTTATATTTCCCCAGGGAAGTCTAATTTTAGGGTGTCAGCACACAGTATAAAATAATACGAAGTTCCCCTCTTTATAGACCTTACATAAACAATCTGACAGACAAATGTGTATAAAATAAAATGCCAGGTAGTCACATGTTTTTAGGAAAAAACCATACAGGAAAGACAAAACAGAGTGAAGGGTGTGCCATTACACAGTGGTTAGGCAAGCAATGGGCTCTGTATAATTGTTCCTAAACTGCCCAGGTAGCAATACTTATAACCTGTCTCAACTAGTCAATTACTTTTTATTCTTGGCTCCGTCCTATCTTAAGATATATGCAAAAATAACTTGTTTTTAACTGACCTCATTGATACAAATTCACATTTGCATAAATAAAAGTTGTGTGGGATAACTGAACTTCATTTAAAATATTATTAATAGTTTTAAAGATGTATATAACATTTTTATACAGAATGAGTGGCAAATTAAGTTTTAGAGCTGCAAAAAGTATATACATGTAAGAACCATGTTATGAAAAGAAAACACGTAACACCGCAGTGATTTTATACACACCATGCATGCTGCATTTATTTAAAGCATTTTGTTTTTACAAAATCACAGGCAATTAGTAGAAAATTACTGAACTTAAAGCTAAGAAAGAACGTCAAAAGCATGACAAAGGACTAGACCTATGTCATGAAGATCTGAAAGTTTTAGCATTACCCTGAAGGTGACAGCTTGTCAGTTAGACCACCACTGAAGGAAGGGTGATACACAACTCACATCTCCTTTTCTCTATAGGGTCTTAGAACATGAGCAATTCAGTGACAGCTGAATCAGAAAATTTTAGCCGGAGAAATAATGGAAATTATTGCAAAAGGTTAAGAAAGATGCATCCTTTTAGGATTTTGTTTTGTTATGCTGTGTTCTTGTTTGTTTTTTTGGTTGTTGTTGTTGTTGTTTGATTGTTTGAGACAGAATCTTTGTATGTCGCCCTTGGTAGAGTGCTGTGCTGTCACCGCTCACAACAACCTCAAGCCATTCTCTTGCCTCAGCCTCCTAAGTAGCTGGGACTACAGGCACCAGCCAGGATGCCCAGCTATTTCTTTGTTGCAGTTGTCATTATTGTTTAGCAGGCCTGGGCTGGGTTTGAACCCAGCATGTGGCTGGCGCCCTACCCACTAAGCCCTGAATGCCACCCTTTTTTTTTTTAGTTGAATAATTAAAAGACATCCTGTTTATTCTTCTGTTCGAGGGCATGATGTTCAGGTGGTGCCTGCTTTAGATTCACATCCTTTCTTCCTCCTTGTATTGTTCAACTTCAATTCCATTCAATTCTGCATCTTTTCATGCGTAAGCCGTCTCATTTATCAAAATAGCTCAGAGTGGTGTACCGAAAAAATGCTAATGCACATTACTCATGGAGAATTAGGACTTTTATTGTTTTTAAATCAAATTTATCTTTTAAAAATAGGATTATAATTTTTCTTAAAAAAAAAGCAAAAATGTTAGGAATAAAAATGAACTTAGACTACAATCTCGGATGTTATAACATTTCCAGGGACATTTTATTGTGTCAATACATGGAACTTTTTCAAACAAAAATAATTTATTAGGCACATATTTTGTGAACTAGAATATACAAATGCACAAATATCTACACTTATTTAAAATGATAGATATTATTTATGAAAGCCTATAAAAATCTCACAACTTGGCTAAGTATATACGAAAAATATCCCTGAGTTTTGCTTTGGCAGAGTATTTGCACACCATGTGAAATATTTCCTTTTCAGCTACTTTTACTGAAAATTCATGCATCCACTTTCTGCCTCTAAAATATTCACTTGGCTCTGCCCTGGGGTAGAAAGAAAAGGAGTTTCAGGCAGAATGGCTGAGCAAGCAGCAGCTGCTCCCTTCCACTGGCCCCATCTCTGAGTGTCACATGTCAAGGTCTTGAAAAATAATGCACCATTGTCCACAGTTACAAAATTGAGGGTCTAACCCTGTGAAGTAGCAGGGCATTAGAGCTGAAGGAACTGTGCTCACACAGACCAGCACCCTATTAAATGCCTCGCTGATGAGATTCAGGGTGGGGAAGAGGGAAACCCGGCAAACAAATCTCACCTGAAGAACCACTGAGTTTCCTTCATTTATTATGTATTATTTGACCTAGTAATAACCATACTTCCATATCACAGAAAGTAGTTAATAGATATGTTTGTTTAATTGGATTGATTTAAGCAATTCTCCAATATTTGTGTATACTATAACAAGCACAATCTTTAGTGATCCAAACTAAGTTCCTTCTTTCCCCATTATTCTCTTCCATGGCCCTAGCTCAGGGTTTCACGTGCCGTCACCGCCAAGCTGATAGCAGCAGGACTGTGACTCCTAACCTCTTAACAGTGGAATGTTAGCTGTTGACAGTTTCGCAAACAGACCTTATCAATTTGACCTAAAAGTATCTGTAACTATATGACAGGAACTTCTGCTGACTGACTATATGGTTTTAGAAGCGTGTGCTACAATTATTTCTTTTGTTTGCCAAAGAGCATGCAAAATTTGATATTAACAGCTGGTAGGCATCAATTTGATTGAGAAGCCATCTCACCACCAGAAAAAAAAAAAAAAAAAAAAAAAGTAACTGATTCCATATCATTGCACATTGTACTGCTGGAGAGGAGTCAGCCTTAAGTGCTACAAAAGTAGCCATGGCCCAGGTGGGCTATAAGATTTCAGCAAGCCCGGCCAGACTCCTGTCTGCTGATACAACTTGATAGCTTCTAGGAATTCCTAATAGTGGAAAAGTATGGTAGCTGCAGACTTTTTTCTCTCTCAGTATGACTATCCTGAAATAGACAACTGATAAAGAAACTACAAGCGTGAAACTAATACATGTTTGCTTGTTGAGAAACTCCATCAAAATTTCTAATTACAGTGTAAATAAAGTAAAACTGTGCATGGCAATGTAAAAGATATGTAATATAAGCTATATAATATGTGAACATGGTTTCTTCGAACTTAAAAAAAAAAATAGAAAGCTATATACGTATAAAACATGAAAAATACATAAAACCCTAGGCGGCCACATGCATAGACAGCCTGGAAGAGCCTTGGATCCAAATCAAAAATATTACTGAGAAAGCATTTTGTATTATTTTAATTTCATCTTTTAAAATATTACTCTTTGAGTATTATTTACAATTATAAGAGAGGAACAATTATATGAAAAAATCATTTTAGCCACATAAAAAGGCGGAAAGTCACAATGACCACAAAAGAGGGGGAATTGCTGTGTTCTTTTGTGTTACAGTAAGAATCATCAAAAACTCTCAAAGAATTAGGTCTTGCAAATTAATCATCTCCGTCCAACTGTCTGTGTGGTGTATTTATTCTACAAAAGATTTATTGTTGTAAATAGTTTAAAAGTGCTTAAAGAAATCAGTAGAATTCAAAAAATCACATCTTTTTAAGCTTTAAACATAAATATAAAAGTACGCATTACTGGAAAGATGTCCACATACACATCGTTTTGTTTTTGTTCAGTAAATGTTGCACACTTTTAGAAGAGATTTACTTCTGCCGTTACACAGAGATTTTCATACACTATCATCACCATTTCCACACTTATGGACATTATTTGCACGTGTTTCTTGTCCTTTCACTCCCATTTCATTTTAGATATGTATAATAACGGTTTTATTTCAACATCACCTTGTCCCTATGTGCTTTTTTTAGCCTCTTCCAAGGTAGTTTTTCTGTTTTAGAAAAATGAGCATTGTCTAACTCTCTGTATAATTTCTCTTCAGCTTCCTATCTACTATATGCAGGCAGGGTAGCACTATTCAGAATACAACCTATTTTAGAAACCTCAAAGGGTTTAGACTCCAGTGCTTTGTTATGCTGTGATTTTGTTGTTTTGAAAGCAGAGCAATAATAGTAATTAATAAAAGAGTTAATAGCCAGACTTGAAGAACAGGGAATCAGGTGACTAGGTTGTGTTTTGTGAGAAAGTCAGTTTCTTTACTGTAAATCTTACATGAGTTTTATGTAAAATGAGAAAGAGGAAAAAGTTGGTCACTAACACCTCTTTCAAATCTAAACTATGAGACATCCTTAACTTAATAAGCATCTGCAACATCAGACAATTCAGTTTGCGACCTGCTGTTGTGCGCTTACATTGACAATACTGTACAGACAATTGGTAAGGTTTAATACCCTTGGTATGTCAGTGTCTCAGAGTTGTTTTCATGCATTTAGGTGGCAGCGTTTTGCTAAGTGGCATTCATTTTGCTGTTGTGTGTTTTTGTGTGCCATCGTGAGAATGTCAGAGCTTGAATGAGAGCAATGAACAAACATTTGTAAATTGTTTATTAAACTTCAAGAGTGGAAGTGAAATCAGGGACGTGTTAGTCACAGGTTATGGGAACAATTCCATGAAAAAAACGGCAGTGCACAAATGGATTTAAACTTTTTTCTGAAGAGACAGAAAGCATCACTGATTAGAGAGGTCAAGGTGGGTGCTGTTTAGCAAAACCGACAAAAACGTGGCAAAAATTTATTGAATTGGATGTCAAAATCATCAGCTGATGAAGCGTAGCAGACCAAGTAAACACTGGTAGAGAAACAGTTAAGAAAATCTTAACTGAAAATCTTGGCCAGCAACTCATGGGTCATATATCAACTCACCAGGAGTGTCAAGAAGAAGATTTTAGCCAGTAATAATTGTATTGGAATACCTCCCATCTCACCTGACCTGGCCCCCAATGACTTTTTTCTTGACCTGATGCTAAAGGAAATATTATAAGTAAGACATTTTGATGACATTCAAAACATCCAAGGTAATATGACAACAGCTTTATAGGATACAAGTGTAATTTTGTTGTATGTATAGATTTTGTAGTGGTCAAGGGCTTTGGGGTATTCATTACCCCAATAACATACATTATACTCATTAACTAATTTCTCATCATCCAGCCCCCTCCCATCTTCTCACCATCGTTGGCTATCTATTGTCTATCATTCCTGCTTTTCATCCCTTTATAAACATTTTTTAGCTCCTACTTAGGAATGAAAACATGCAATATTTGTCTTTTAGTATTTGGCTTGTTTCACCTAAAATAATGACTTTCAATTCCATCCATGTTGCTGCAAAAGATATGCTTTTACCTTTAACAGCTGAATAGTATTTCACTGTGTTCATATACCACATTTTCTTTACTCATTTATGCATTGATAGACACTCAGGTTGATTCCATAGCTTTGTAATTGTGAGGAATGCTGTGATAAACATATGAGTGCATGTATCTTTTCAATAGGTGCATTGTTTTATTTTACAACCAACTTTTTGTTTAATGATTCTTTGTGTTGTTTTTTGGTTGTTATTTCATTTAGTTCTGTTGTGATTTTTATTTCTTTTCTTCTGCTAATGTTGGGTTTGGTTTGTTCTTGCTTTTCTAGTTTCTTGAGGTGGGTCATTAGGCTGTTAATCTGTAATTGTTCTACTTTTTTATGAAGCCATGTAAAGTTAAAAACTTCCCCATTGGCACTGCTTTTGTATATCAAACAGGATTTGGTATATTGTGTTTCTATTTTTATTTGTTACAAGAATATATTTAGTTCACATCTTAATTTCTTTATTAACCCATTGCTCAAGACCCTGATGTTTATTTTTCATGTATTTATATTGAAAGTTCCTTCTGGTTTGCATTTGTAGTTTTGTTGTACTATAATTTATTTGAGGCTTTACTTAATGTGATTTTTTTTTAAATGTGTTGATACTTATTTTGTGGCCTCAAATATGATCTATGTTAGAGAATGTACCACATTTGATGAAAATAATATGAATTCTGAAATTGTGGGACAAATTATTCTGTAAATGTCTTTAGAACCATTTGGTCTAAAGTCCAATTTCAGTCTAATGTTTCTTTGTTGACTTTCTTTCTGGATGATCTCTCTAACATTGTGAGTCAGGTGTTGCTGTTCCCCACTGTTAATTGTCTTACTATCCAGATATCTCTCCCTTTAGGTCCAGTAATGTAGATTTTATGAATCTGGTGCTCCAATGATGAATGGATTTATATTTAGAATAGATAAATCCATAAAGGTTGTGTTAGTTTGCAATCCCACCAGCAGTGTAGAAATGTGCCCTTCTCTTCACATCCACACCAGCATCTGCAGATTTTGGACTTTGTGATGTGGGCTAATCTTACTGGAGTTAGGTGCTATCTCAGAGTGGTTTTGATTTGCATTACTCTGATGATTAGGGATGATGAGAATTTTTTCATTTGTTTTTTGGCCATTAGTCTGTCATCTTCAGAGAAATTTCTGTTCAAGTCTCTTGCCCACATATAAATGAGGTTTTTTGCTCTTTTCTTGTGGATTAATTTGAGTTCTATATAGATTCCAGTTATTAACCCTTTGTCAGATTTGTAACATGCAAAAATCTTCTCCCATTCTGAAGGCTGTCTGTTTGCTTTGGTTATGGTACCCTTAACTGTGCAGAAGCTTTTTAGTTTAATCGTGTCTCATTTATTTTTGGTGTTGCTGCAGTTGCCAGGGGGATCTTCTTCATAAAATCTTTTCCCAGGCTAATTTTGTCAAGCATTTTCCTCACACTGTCTTCTAGAATTGTTATTGTTTCATGTCTTTAATTTAAATCTTTTAACCAGCAAGAGTCAATTTTTGTCCATGGTGATGGGTGCAGGTCAGTAGATAGAAGAACAATATAGGCTGGCATTCCAGAGGACTCACAGGGGAGTGGCCTGGCCCCCAGTCTTGTTGTGCATGCCCACGGTGGTGAGAATAGTCAGAGTGTTCAGCAGAGTAGATGAGAAATGAGTCCAGATAGAAATCAGCAGCTTAGCAGACACAGGCTATCAGTAGAGTTAAAAAGCAGCCTCCAGCCATAGCTATCTAGCCTGTGGGGTATAACTTTCCCTCGTTAAGCCCCTACCACGGTGTTGCTTGATCCTTGATTTAGTGCTGTACTGTCCTTCAGCCTGACAGTCTTCTTCCTTATACAAAAGACCACCTGTCCAATAAGAGTCATGAGACTGTTAATTTCTCATGTTTTTACTTTGTATGTGCACGCCCCCAAAATCCTAATAAAAAGCTCTTGAGAAATCAATGAGGCACCTATCTGTCTCATTATAGGTTGATAGGGCATCCGTCTCTCCAGGTCACAGTAGAAACTCTCCATGTGAATTTCTTATGCCGTTCCTCATTTCTTCCTGACCTCAGGCAGTCAGGAAAGTTCTGGCTTGGGGAATTCTCAGTTGGCCATGTGGCGCTGCAACATGGGTCCAGTTTTTGTTTTCTACATGTGGCTAACCAGTTCTCCCAGTCCCATTTATTAAATAGGGTTTCTTTTCCCCAGTGCATGCTTTTGTTTAGTGTATCAAAGATTAGATGGTGATATGAGGCTGGGTTCATCTCCAGGTTCTCTATTCTGTTCTATACATCTCTATTTTTGTACCAGGCTGTTTAGATCATTATAGACTTGTAGTGTAACCTGAAGTCTGGTAACATGATGCCTCCAAGTTTGTTTTTAGTTCTTAAAATTGTATTGGCTTTTCAAGATGTTTTTCTGGTTCCATATGGAAGGAAGCACTATTTTTTCAAGTTATTCTAAGTTGGTGCTTTGATGGGAATTGGATTAAATCTGCAGATCACTTTGGATAGTATGAACATTTTAATGATAATGATTCTTCCCTGCCATAAGCATGGTGTGTTTTTCATTTCTTAACATCTCTTGCTAAAAAAGATCCCCTTTTGGGCTGTTTTTGCTGTTCTTAATCTAAAGTCTATTTTATCTGATATAAGTACCACTATTTATGCTTGTTTTTGGTTCCATTGCACACAACATCTGTGCCCACTCCTTTACTTTTAGTGTGTCTGTGTCTCATAGGTAAGGCAAATTTCTTATAAGTGGCATATGTTTGATAATGTTTTTAAGTCCATTCGGTCAATCTGTATCTTTTATTTAAGTGGAGCATTGAATCCATTTGCTTATAAGATTAAAATTGATATGTGAGGTTTTGTTCCTATCATATTGTTAATTATGTTTAGTTGTTTTATCAATTTCTTACTTCTATCTTTTTCTCTGTTTGTCTTTCTGGTTTGGTAGAATTCTGTAGTGGTGTCATTTAATTCCTCTTATTTCTTCCTTTGTGTGATTGCTTCATCAGTGAGTTTTTTTACTTCTATGTATTTTTATAATGATGAATTTCATCATTTTCCTTTCACGTTTAGGACATTTTGAGCATCATATAGGGGTGAATTCCTTCATCATTTGCTTGTTTTGGAAAAACTTTCTTTGTCTTTCATTTGTGAAGCTTAATTTTGCTGGGTATAGAATTATTGATTTGTAGGTTCTTTTTTCTTTTACGGGTTTAAATAAATTATTCCATTCTCTTCTGACCCGAAATGATTCTTTTAAAAAGTCCACTGTTAATCTGATGGGATTTCCTTAATAGGTAATGAGAAATTTATCCCTTGATATTATAGAATTCATTTTTTCACTTTGTCTTTAGTTAATCTGATTATAATGTAATGTGGCAAAGTGCCTTTTGCACTGTATTTCCCTGGGATCCATGAGCCTGCTATATCTAGATGTCCCAATTGTTTCTTAGCCTTGGAAAATTTTATTTTTTTGTTTTGTTTGGTTTTTTTTTGAGACAGAGTCTCACTTATTTCTGTAGGTAGAGTGCTATGGTGGCACAGCTCACAGCAACCTCAGACTCTTGGCCTCAAGCGATTCTCTTGTCTGAGCCTCCCAAGTAGCTGGAACCACAGGCACCCACCACAATGCCCAGCTATTTTTAGAGACAGAATCTCACTCTTTCTCAGGCTGGTCTCAAACCTGTGAGCTTAGAATCTGTACCTGCCTTGGCCTCGCAGAGTGCTCTGATTAGAGGCATAATCCACCATGCCAGTCTGTATCTACTATTTTTTAAAATAGATTTTCTATTTCTCTCTTTCTACACTCTCAAGAACACTGGTTAATTTGTAAGTTTGTCCTCTTTGTTCATTCCTTTTTAATATATTTTTTTTTTTTTTTTTTTTTTTTATCTGGGTGGATTATTTCAATATACCTGTCTTCAAGGTTTAAAATTCTTCTTCTTGGTCTAATTTATTGTTGAAGCTTTTGAATGTATTTTGTACTTACTTACTTCCAGTGAATATTTTATTTCCATAACTTCTTTTTTTTTAAGTATATACCTCACTGGTAAATTTATCATTTATATCTTGAATTGATTTTTTTAGTTCTTTGTGTTGGTTTTGGTTTTCAGATTTCTCTTCCATCTCAATGAGCTAATTTAAAATCAAGATTTTAAATTCTTTTTCTGGGATTTTGGAAATTTCTTTTTGGCTAAGACCTATTGCTGGAGAATTAATGTATTCCTGTGAGAGTATGATTTTTGTTTAATATTTCCTGTGCCTTTATATGACTCCCATTGATTTCTGGTATAACAGGTGCTTCTTCATATTTTTTAATTTACTTTGCTTGGGAAGGGACTTTTCTTTCAAAGATGTATTTGTACATAGCTTTATTATCAGTTATAGAGTTAAAATGTGAACAAGGTATTGTCCTGTCTTCACAGAGTTTTGCCTATATACAGATATAAATGATATAGATACAGGTACAGATACATAGATCTACCTTTCTTCCTTTTCTCTACTAGTTTTCTAAAAAATATCCATTCTCTTTTTTTACTTTATTAACAGACATATGATTGCATTTGATTTTGCAATGTGTATTGTCAAATGTGTGTTGTTAAAATTTCTTAATTTCCAAAGCTCCTTTGCTCTTAAGGATAACTGGTAGGTGTGATACTGAGCAATAAGTTCTAAGATGGTGTCTACCAGATGGATTTCCTTGAAAGAAAAATTTTTCCATGTAAACAGTGACAGGTACAGGTGTAAAACACAATCACTGGAAATCCACTTTCACTCTGGGAGACTACTTGGAGATGAAAGTAGCCATCTTGCACATCTTGTGAGTAGGGTTTTAGATGGACTCTGTATTGCAATGACTAGTGATTTCACCAGTTGTTTTCCTCAACCCTGAACTACCTACCTAGACTTCTTGCTATGTATAAAACATTAACAGTCATGTGGCTAAGGAACTATAGTTTCTATTTCTGTTATTTTCAGCTTAAGCAGTCCTAGTTCATATGTTTGTCCTTGTATTTGTTAAGCAGAAGTAGTTCATATTCTGTGAATGAAAAGTGTATCAGATATCAGTAGATTCTTTAGAAAACTTAAAATCTAAATATATATGTGTATACACACACACAATATTGTATGCTCTTACTGAAATAACTTTATACCTCTCTACTGTTTCTGTCTTTGTTCTACATTCCTCTTATGTTATTTTTCATGTTTTCTTTCGATCAGTATTCATTTTAGAATTTCTAATTATCTTATCAAAGAACTTCAGTTAGAGATTTGCTATTTTATTTATGTGTTTACCAAATACTATAGCTATTTCTCAAGGAACAATTTTCAGTGTCATTCAAAAGTTAATATTTTGTGACTGGTCTAGCTCAAGAGTTGGGAAATTATAGTCCACATGCTAAACCTCACATGCCAACTGCTATTTTCTACATAAGTTTACTCAAAATCCTGTCACGTCTATAAATTTATATACTGTCCAATATTGCTTTGATGCTGTCATGGCAGAGTTGACTAATTGGAGAAAATACTTTATATCCCACAAAGCCAAAAATATTTACTATCTGGTCTTTTACAAAAAAGATTTGCTGACTTCTGGTCTAGTTGATCGTATCAGAAATTAAATAACAATAATAGTAACTCTGAGTGCTTTATTTAGCTGTTTAAAATATGATATGCATGTGTGAATGCAATAATTATTAATCAAAAATCCATGCCAGTTTGTATGACAGCTTTTGTTTGATGCAACCATGCAGTGTTAATTTGCTCCTGACCATCTTTCACATATACAATATCATCAATGCAGGAATCAACAATTTATCCTTATTTATTTATGGTCTTTTCATTCAGGTACAGATACAATGCTGTAACTTACATTATAAAAAATAACATTTCAAATCTAGATGTAATAACATCTACAGTTATTATATTAAGTATATTGGGAGAAATCTCTAATAAGTTTAGTGTATCAGTAGAGCAGCCTAGAACAATTCATTTTTTTTGAAAGACAATATATTTGAGGTGTCTTACCTGTAATTTGTATAGCACTTGAGGATCTATTCAAATATTTTTGACTAAGAAAATTTGCTGATGTTTATGGGAGTGTATATATTTTAGTTATAGAATATAACATAGTCCTATTTAAGAATGTATTTTTTGTTGGTGCCGTAGCACAATAGTTACGGCACCAGCCACATACACTCAGGCTGATGGGTTTGAACATGGCTGGGCCAGCTAAACAGCAATGACAGCTGGAACAACAACAAAAAAGTAGCCAGGCATTGTGGCAGGCACCTGTAGTCACAGCTACTTAGGAGGCTGGGCAAGATCACTTAAGCTCAAGGGTCTGAGGTTGCTGTGAGCTGTGACACCACAGCACTCTACCCATAGTGACAGCTTGAGACTCTGTCTCAAAAACGAATTAATTTTCTCACACTGTCAGGAAGTTTGTAATATCAGTCACCTCCTTGCTTCTCTTAGTAATCAGCTACAATAATAGAACTGATAAATCCCCATGAGTATTCTGTCAATTTTTTATTTAAGGCAGAGTTTTTTCTTAAAGCATGCAGATAATAATTAATCATTTTCTATAATAAACCTATTATATATATATATATATATATATATATATATATATATATATCTCCATATGACTATTATATAAAAAATAAATTGGGCTCCATGTATTTGATTGCAGAGAGTGGATATTTATTTTTGCCTATCCACATCTGTTTTCAAAAGAAAAGTTGATATTTGAAATGCTGCAAATGGGTTACAGCATTCATTTGAAAGTTGATATAGTCCTCCCATTATTTAATCTTCTTTCACATCAGAATCTCAGGGAAGTAAAATTATGCAATTGATAGAAAACTTACCCAAGATTAAAAGTAGTAAGGCTTTATCATAACTAAGAAACAATTGAAATCCATGACTAAGATGTGATAGATTTGAGAGTTGCCCATTAATCTTTCAAAGAAAGAACTACCTGGTAAAACATTTCTTAATTTTATTTACTAAAACAAAGTAAAATTTAACTCTCCACAAATATTTTTAAATAGCTTAAAGTGAAATATGAAAAATATCATTTTCAACAGAGTGTTGCTATAATTCTTATTACTTAGAGATCTGTATTCTTTCTTTGCATAAGATTGTGTGTATGAGTGCAGTATAATTACCCTGAGCTACAATAGCATCATGAAAATTGATACAAGAGGGATAACACAAGAAAAGAGTAGATAATGTTGACTGAGTTTTCTCTGCAGACTTGGAGTCTTGATAATTTTAAAACCATAAGTCTTTTGATTTCATGTGGTTATGACAATTTTATCAACCCACACCTTCATCTTAAAAAAAAAAATTGAGAATCAAAGATTCAGAAAGAATAAATATCAGTATCGTCATTAGTATATGGCAGGTCCAATGTTACACACAACCTGCCTGCTTCTAAGACCCATATCCTTTCCTCCATAGCATGATGTTATAAATTTGGTTCCATTTATTTGAGTCAATGTATGAGCAAACTTCATGAAACGGATGACAGGACACCTAACAAGTAAATTTTCTGGCATATCTCCCTCTCTGAATAAAGTGAACAGGTGAAATCTTCAATGCATCTGCCAGTTACAAAGAACTGTGGTTTTTAAACATTTAAGGCCAGGAATTGACATTTAGTAATTCAAAAATTGGAAGTTTAGAATTATGATTAAATGTGGAAACTCTCTGTACAAATGTATCATGATAAATTTGTATAATATATATTCCCTTTACCAGCGTTTGTTAATTCCTCCTGGAAAATCTCAGAAACTCTTCTATAATATTTTAACTTACTTTTTTCAGAATGAATGAAAATAAGCATGAAATAAACAGCACAATGTCATGCAACTATTATTTGTAATTTGATGTTAGATCATAGCATTTATACTCAGCAGAAAGAACAGTAAATTGGTAGAAATTAAGACAGCATATAGAATTTATCAATTTCAGTATGAAGTTGCACCATCTAAAATGGATTTTTTAATTATGTTTTATGATTTCTGGATTCTTGAACATTTAGAAATTCAGTTCTGAAGTTAGCTCTCTAATTCTGTGACTTTTGACAAAGGATGATATTATAAATACTTAAACATATTGTAAGAAAATTATAGATACATAGGCATTTTTTTCTTTTGCAAAATTATGTGATAATTTTAGATCATTTTATGTTGAAAAAATTTTAAGCATTGTCAATAAAGTTTTAAGAAAATATTACTAGCTTTCAACAAATGAATATCTACAAAAAATTGGAAGCTATTTCTCAAATTAAAATAAGAAATAACTAGTGATCATGGAACTTATAATATTGATAAAATTCTAGATGGTGTTTATAAAAGCAATTTGTCTTTGATAGTACTTGATATTATATTAAAAAGGATAATCTTTTTACTTTCTCAGATAATAGACATTTGAAAATACTACTAAAGTTTTAAACAATTAGGTCAAATAAAATTTTTATTTTCAGGTTATGAAAATGTTCTTAGCTTAGAAATGTTATCAAGACAAAGTGGACACTGAATAAAAGTTTATTAAATGCATAAGAATGTAACCAGACAATGGGAAAACAAATAAAACAAGCTGAAACTTCCAAGCAAAATTAATAATGACTACAAAAAATGGGCAGAAATGCAGTTGAGGGAGCTATAAAGATTTATCTTTATCTTGCTTTTACAACACTACATTTATCATCCCTTCATTTGTCTTCTGGAAGATGAGGAATATGCCATACAAAAATAAAATAAAAACTTCTTTCTATATCAAAATCAAATGGTAACTGTTTGTAGAGGCACTCTGCCATGGAGCCTAAACATCTCTGCCTGTTCTTGCTGAGTATTCCAAGAATGCAAAGAAAGCCCTAACTTCTCAGTATCTTAGCCATGTTTCAAGGTTGTGATTGTGTTGAACAACATTAAGACGAGGTAGCATCTGCGCCTGGGCAGAGAGCAGCCTTGTTCCAACTCGCTGTAAAGGCAGTTAAGTCCCACAACATCAGTGTTTCTCTGTTGTAATGTGATGCACTGCATGTGTAGACACCCCTGGGAGTTGGAGGGCAGAGAGAACTGGCACAAATATGAAGCTCTGGTTACTACCTTTGCCGTGAGTAATGAAGTCCTTTGTCTCTGACACAGGAGTTTTTTGTTTTCTGTCAGCATATGTGAAACAGCAATAGTCTAATTGTCTAGTTTTTAAGCAGGATAAAATCTAAGACTCAGTATAGTTTTAAACAATGACATCACTACCAAAAATTTTTGTGTGTACACATATAATTTTGTATGTACATGTGTAATACATATAAAATTCCATATACAGAGAGTACCAAAAAATGTATACACATTTTAAGAGAGGAAAAACTTTATTAAAATTGTAATACTCAACATGTAACGGTAACGTTAGTTTTCTTATGTACTGCATCTCGTATCTCTTGTAATTGCAGATGTCAAATGTGTCTTGGATATTGTCGGTAAAGAACACAGACTTTCGGTAAAATACATGCCATTTTATAGAGTAATATCTAAAATTGTAGATAGATATTTAAAATTACTTAAAAATTATGTTTTTAAATTTCAAGTAGGAAAGTTGCTCAAGGCAAAATACATGTTTTACTCTTATTTCTAAAATTAATAACTTAAGAGGTTACTCAGACATAATGTTTATAGAGGGTTATGAAATGTATTTAAAAGACAACAGTGGCCTCTAGTGACATGAAAATTAAAATAACAAGAGGGAGATCTCTAAAATTCAAAGTAACAAAAACTTAAATTATTTACTTACACTTTAAAATTTCATTAATGAAAAATTAATATGTCAATGAAGAAACTGTCAGTACAGAAAGTACTCTCTTTTCAGAAGTGACTTTGGATACACGGTTAAATTAATGTGCACACAGTTTAAGTCAAACAAGAACTAACATCTTCACTTCTACAGTTTATAAGGAACTACGGATGCATAAATAGTCAAATCATAAATAATTGCAAGAATGTTAATTGATTATTCAAACACCTTTATTATCAGTGAATTAGAACTTTTTGGGAATACCAATACAGATGGTCCCTGACTTACAGATAGCTCAATTTACAATTTGTAGACTTTACAATGGTGTGAAAACAATGTGCATCCAGTAAAATCCATACTTCAAATTTTAAATTTTGATTTAAAATTTTCTGGGATAGTGATATTTATTATAGTATTTCTGGGATAGCAATATTTATTATAGTATTCTCTTGACATGCTGGGCCACATCTTCTAACACAAAGCATATATCATTAAAAAATGGTGAATATCTCAAGTAATGTATTGAATATTGTACTAAAAATATTCTGAGCATGTTTAAAGGTAGGATAGGCTAAGCTATGATGTTTGGCAGCCTGTGTGTATTAAATGCATTTTTGACATGCTATTTTCAACTTTTGATGGGTTTATTGGGAAGTAACCCCACTGGAGTATCTGTTTTATAACAAGGATTTGGTGCCAACACTCCAACCTTTGGATATTTGTTTTTAAGAAAACTATTCTGTGGAAATCCAACTATTAAGTAAATATATGTTTATATAGAATTTTAGTTTGAATCAAAGGAAATTATGATTATTTTATTTGTACACACATCATATATATATGTATATTGTACATGAATAAATACAGGTGTGTTATGTCTGCATCTTGTATATATACATATATACACACATGCATATATATTGTGCCATTATATACTTTCTGATTATATTTTGTAGATAGATTTTTACTTACAGTTTTCATATTATCTAGTGAGAATACATAAAACTTACAATTTTCCTATTATCTAGTTAGACTATATTATCTAGTTAGAATATAACTAAAATCTTTTCTTTTAGTTTGACACTGAACACTTTTAATAGCTTTCCTTTTTTTTGCTATTAAATATATAAAAAGATACACTGTCCAAATTTGCTTATAAATACATCAAGGATGTCAAAAGTCAAAAGTCTAGCAAGACATCTGAAGATGACTACTCAAAGAAACAAACTACTTGCTTTAGCTTATGAGAGAATTTTTCTAAAAATTAAGTCCACCAGGAATTGATTCATCTAATGCAAAAATATTTTTGTTTTGAAAGAAAGTATTTTTCACCTTAATGCTCAATCTATGTACATTTGCTTACAGAAATTGTTAGGTGGTTAGCTAGGAGCAGCTCTCTTGGAGAAGAAAGATAAGGGCTAAGATCCCAGGCTTCCATCTTGGTGTCACCCACCTTAATTTTGTACCAAGTGAACACTCACATCTGGAGAGGAAGGATCACCCTACCCATCTTCCAATCAGAGCTTAGCACCCCAATGGCAAAAAGATATAGATGATTCCCTAGTCTAACAAAAGGTACAAAAAACTCTTGAAAGTGACCTAGAACAGTTTTAATACTATCACGTGGCCCACTCTGTCCCATAGGTTCTCCGAGAAGCTCATGGGAGGTCAGAATGCTCAGTAAGTCTCTGGCTCCACAGTGACCTCTGAATCATGAGATAGGCCTGACTCAGGTGGTATAAAAGAGACCCACTGACCATAACGCTGACCTCTGGCTCTTTGCCTACTTGCTCTGACAATGGATGCTCATTCACTGTCTATGTTGAACGTATGTTGCTCTGTAACCCTGTATGTTACTCTTACTCTGTAAATCTACCTTTCTTTTCCTCAATAAACTTTGTTTCATGCTTGCCTTCCTTTGGGGTGTCAGCGATAGTGGAATTTTGCTCTTCAGTAGGTCCTTGGTCTCAGAGATTCCAAGAATGAACCCATGGACCACAGATCAGTGATAAAATAGGTTTGTTTTGTTTTGTTTTGCAGTTTTTGGCTGGGGCCAGGCCTGAACCCACCAGCTCCAGCATATGGGCCTGGCACCCTACTCCTTTGAGCCACAGGAGCCACCTGATAAGATAGGTTTTTTTATTAGAAGTTAGAAAGGAATAAGGAAGAAGTAAAAAGCACCATAGCTTCTGGAAGGGGGAAAGAACTGAACTAACTGGGGAGTCTCTATGTGGACTCTTTTATATTTTTATATTTGGCCAGGACTTGGCAAATAGAAACATGTTTTCAAAGTTAATGAGTGTTATTGACAAAGGAATGAATGCAGTCCCTCCAGCTCAGGGCAAAAGGTCAGGGTGTTCCCTTCAGGAACTTGCCCAAACCTAGGAAAACTGGGGTCCCCCTGTCTAGCCTTGAATGGGGAGAACCCTGTATCATCAGGTCATTTTCCGACCAAGAATGCTGCAAGAACAGAGGACCAGGTGGCTGCCTGAAACCCTGACATTTTAGAAGATAGGCAGACACCTTAAAACCCAACAAAATTACTTTTATATGCCATATAAAGTTAAGTATTGGCTAATGTGGAAAATCTTCCTGAAAATGAGATTAAAAATATTAGAAGTAAATTGTCTTGTCTCATTGGCTAGAAAGTGATAATACCTTTATTATTTGTTATGTTTGTTATGTTGCTAGGACCCTAAAAATCAACAAGCATCAAAGGACTACAGTCAGGCAACTTTAAAAATACATGAAGATATATATATATAAAAAAAAAAAAAAATATTTATATATATATATTTTTTTTTTTTTTTTGAGACAGAGCCTTGCTACGCTGCCCTTGGTAGAGTGCCATAGTGTCACAGTTCACAGCAAGTACAAATGCTTTGGGCTTAAGGGATTCTCTTGACTCAGCCTCTTAAGTAGCTGGGACTACAGGCACCCGCCATGATACCCAGCTATTTTTTTGTTGTAGTTGTCATTGTTGTTTTAGCTGGCTATGGCTGGGTTTGAACCCACCAGCCTTGGTGTATGTGGTCGGCACCCTACAATATTCTAGAATAAGACATTTATGTGTTACAAAGCCCTTGATTGTTTTCTATATTTTTACTATTTCCACATTTGTACAGTTATTTCATAATAGCTATAAATTGCCTATGACGGTTAAAAAGATACTCTCAATTTTTCCAAGAATTACTTTTTAACATTTGTTGTTTCAACTGAAGAGTTTCTAAAGGAAAATAATAAATAAAAATAGAAACCTATGGAAGAGAATAAATATGTGCTTGATAAATAGCTAATAACTCGAATAAAATAACATCTACACAATAAATCAGCATCCCAAAATATAGTTTTTTTCTTATTATCTGTCGCAAAATTTATTTCCCACTTATCTTTACTTTAAAAACTAATTCTTTCCCTTTTTGTAGTCAATTCTCCATTGTTTCTTTTCATATATTTCTCTCCACTTGTCTTATCTCATATTAATTGAAATTTTTGTTTATAATTCAATTATCTTTGTATAAAAAAACAAAAATTATTGTATGTTTTTAATTTTTATGAACTTTTTTCTTTAATCTCTCCTTCAATTTCCTTCCTTCCTTACATGGGGTTGACAGATATGACAGCTCTTATCTATCACTAATAAATATGTGCATTTTAACATCCAACCATTTAATCCAATTGTCTTGTAAACTATGAACTTAATTTTCAAAGATTTTAATGCAATATGGGGATGTGATGCATCCTGAAAATTAAAAAAACACAAAGAAAAATCAAAAAAGAAGGTTCACTTCACTTCTGATAAAGTAGGAATAATTCTTAAATAAGAAAGAAGTTGGAATAAAAACTTCAAAAGAACTATCATGCAGTAATAAAAACTGAAATTTTTTCCATTGATAGTTTTTAAGTAACCATCACAGAATGTCATAAGGAGAATTAATATGAATTACTTGACAAAATAATTCAGGTAGATGTGGTGCTTTCTTTTGAAGAATATAAAATATGAAAAGCAATTCTGAAAAGTAATTAATAGTATTTAAGTAAATATCAGTTAACATTTACTTATTAATAAGAAGCTAGAATTCACTGTGCTCCAAAAAGCAGTTAGTATGCAAATCAGTAAACAGAAAATCTATATAAAATTCAGGGTAAAGTTGAAGGATAATTAGAGAAATTTTTAGAGATATTTAAAAAGTCATCAGATAGCTTGAAAAAAAAATACATGCAAAGTTGTTAATAGCTGTTGGAAGATGAACACTGAATCCAGATTTTTTGATGTATTGTGTATATATGTGAGAACATAAGTTGGGTTTTTTTGTTTGTTTGTTTGTTTGTTTGCAGTTTCTGGCCAGGGCTTGCTTTGAACCTGCCACCTCTGGCTTACTTTTTTGAGCCATAGGCGCTGCACAGAACATAAGATTTTATTTCTTTTGAATAGATACTTCAGAGTAAAATAGTGGAATGTATAGAAAACACACACTTAAATTTATTAGTAACTGCCAAACTCTTTTTGAGAGTGTCTATACCATATTGCTTTATCATAATCAAGGTAATGGAAGTATTGACTTCTGAATTTTTTTTTAATTCATTGAGAAATGTGGTTTATTTTGTCATTTGGTTAGCTATTTAATGGCCTATTTTCTCCCTTCCTAGCTTTATTGAGTACACTTTATGTACAAGGAACTAGTCGTGATTAATGTATGCAATTTGATGAATTTGGGTATATGGATACACTAGTGTTAACATCACCACAGTCAAGGTAATAACAGGTATAATGTTACAGTCATACTAGATTAGTAAATTCTAGGTGGCATGATATTGACTCCTTGCTTTGTTACCTGGTAATTTGGTATTTTAATTTGGTATTTTTACCTCTATTGCCTCAAATTCTTCATCTGTAAAATAAAGATAGAAATAATGCAGGGTTAGTGAAAAATAAATGAGTTCTTAAATGAATCAGCCTCTTTACCTATTGCCTCTAATTATGATAATCCTTGAGGAGATTAATTAGAAAATAAGCTTAGGGAATACACTGAACTAAAAAGCTTGTGCAGTGCAAAGGAAGCAATCAACAGAGTGAGTAAACAACCCACAGAAGGGACAAATATTTCCAAACCACAGATCTGATAAGGGAATATTAGCTGAAATATATAAGAAACTCAAACAACTCCACAGCAGGTAAACAACCCAGTTGAAAAATATGTATAGGACTAGATACTTCTCAAAAGAAGACAGATCAGTATATGAAAAAATGTTCAACATCTCTAATCATCAGGGAAATGTAAATTCAAACTACAGTAATATTTCACCTCATACCTGGCAGTTGCCCCATTATTAAAAAGACAAGAGGTAATAAGTGTTAGTGAGGATGCAGAGAAAAGACAATCTTTGTACACTATTGGTGGGAATGTAAATTAATACAGTCATCATGAAAACAGTATGGATGTTCCTCAGAATTAAAAGTAAAGCTACTATACGACCTGCCAATCCCGCTACTGGGTACTTATTCAAAGGAAATGAAATCAGTAGTGAAGAACTAACTGCACTCTCATGTTTACTGCAGCATTACTCACAATAGCCAGCACAGAGAATCAACCCGAGTCTCCATCAGTAGATGAACAGATAAAGAAAACATGTTATGAATACATAATGAAGTACTCAGAAAAGAAGAAAATCTTATTAACAACATGGGTGAACCGGAAGGACACTGTATCAAGTGAAATAAGCCAGGTGTGGAAATACAAATACCACCTAATCTCACTTATTTGTGGATTCTCAGAGAGTCAAATTTGTAGAAACCAAGAGTAGAAGGAACAGTGGTTATTCTGAGAACTGGGAATGTGTTAGTAAAAGGATACAAAATTTCAGTTGGAAGGAAGCAATGTAAGAGATGAATTGTACAGCAGGGTGACTATAGTTAATGACAATGTATCACATGCTTGAAGATGATTGGGAGAGTAGATTTTAAGTGGTCTGACCACAAAATAAGTAAGGGAGTTTATGCATAATTTGATTAGTTTGATTTAGTCATTTAAGAATGTATACATATTTCAAAATATGTTGTATATCATGGTTATATACAACTTTTATTCATCCACTTTAAAAATAAATAAATAAAAGCAAAAAAAAAAAAAAGAGAAAAATATAGCCATAATTTACAGGAGAAAATAATTAGACTCAATAAGGAGTTAGCTTCATAATTTTTTTCATTTTCCTTTTGTCTTTTCCAAAATTTATTTTCCACTCACTATTCTTCTGTAAACTAGTACTTTTATTTTTATTTGTCAATTCTTCATTTTTTAAAGCAGTAAAAATAAAATTGACTCTATGCTGTACAGATATGAGAAGTTTATACAGCATGGATTTAACTTTGATAGTTGATCTGATAAATGTTTATTGGACACACTCTGCATGTCAACCATGTGCTAGAAGCTAAACAGGTAAATACAAGATTAAATGGAATATGCTTACTGCAGTGGTTGTAATTCACCTTGAATGTCTGAATACTTTAACCACTGAGTGTCAATCACAGAATTTCTATCTGATCAGGTCTGTGGTGAGGCCCCAAGATTCTGCATTACTAATACATTTAGGGGTAATGCCGATTTTGCTCTTTTCACTTTGAAAACATCTGGTTAAGTGCACTATGCTGTCAGGGTTTAGCAAGGATGCTACAAGAAGGCCCTCCTAAACCGGACTTGGAGGATAAGTTAGGGAAGGCTTCCCAGTAGACTGGACCTGAACACCCAATCTGAAAGAATGAAAATAGAGTGATAAAGCCAGGCAAATTTTATTGTTGCCACTGAACAGCCCATCAATCCACATCAAATTAAATCTTTCACTGAGCTGGGAATTTTGTACACTTGAAAAGAGTAGCCTTTACTCTTTTCTGACAACTATAATTTTAATGAGTTTGAAACAATCCATTACAAACTTACATAGACATCTAACCATAAGGCTTGACTAAGTTGGGATTTTTTTGTTCTCAAGGAAAATTTAATACTCAACTTTTTTCTGAGAATATTAGCCCCAAAGCAGTTAAAAGAAAGGATTTTATAATAGAAATTTGACTTAAAGGTGGACTTTTATGCCTCTAAACAATAATTTACATTTCCTTAAGCCAAACAATACTCAACATATTAATAAATTGTCAAGCATCTTCCCAAGTGTTTCAGCCATACTATATGTAGCCCATGTGCAAATCACCAAGGTAAAATGTGTAAGGACTGATGTAAGAGCAACTCTCCAAGAACCAGAAGGGTCAAAGAGGAAAATAGACACTGGCAAATTTATTTGATAATTTTTTAAAATAAGAACAATTCTTAGTGATAAAAATAAAGCCGGGGACATCAGCATTCCAGATTATAGGCTGTCCTCCAAGGCCATAGTGGTCAAGACAGCATGGTACTGGCACAAAAATAGAGACATAGACATTTGGAATCAAACAGAAAACCAGGAAATGAAACTAACAACTTTTAGTCTTTTCCATTCCATTTAAAGTCAGCTTGCTCCCTCCTGCTGCTCAGCCAAGACTTTAGAATTGTCCTTGACTCCGCTCTTTGTCTTTCTCTTCTTCAGTAGATATTTGTACTGTAGAAGACTTCACCAAGAAGGAAAAAATAAAATTGAAGAAAAAGGCTATAACTGAGTAAAGATTTGAAAGGGGGGATACTGAGGCATTTGGCTTTCTGGGAGGGGAACATTACAATCAGAGACCAAGTGAGCACAAACATTCTCAATCAAGAGTAGGCAAGATGCGTGTGAGATCAGCAAGATTGACTACTGTAGCTAGAGCAGTGGGAACCCGGGAAATTGAGGATAGCAAAGTGGGTGAGAGCCAGGCCCGGTGGACACTTACAGGTTGTTGCAATGCCTTTAGTTTTTATAGAATATTAAAGGAAGACACTGGGTGGTTTTGAGCAGAAGAAAGATGTGATCTGACTTCTTTTTTTACCAGAATTCCTCTGCATCCTCTTTGAGAAGGAACTTTATGAGGGTAATAGTAGAATCAAGAAAATAGTTTGAAAGTTACCGCAATAATCTAAACATCATGTAATTTACCTGATTTCACTCTCATAACATCTCCTTAGAAGGGGTATTACTTTTCTAGATTATTGGTTGAGACAATACTCAACATTTTAATAAAAGGTAAGTTATAGTTCTAGGCACTGTAACTGTAAGAGTCACCAGGCTTAATGGACTAATACAACTGTGCCATGCAAACAAGGTGATCTGCAGTCCTGCAAAGCTTCAAAGGAATATGCAGAATGCATGGCCTCCAGCACAAAATGCGTGGGATCGCTTATTCTTTAATTACTTCTAAAAATATTTCCTTGATATTGGAAATGTTGCCTTGTAACATCCAGTGACCCTTACCTCATTGCATAAAGTTGAACTTTCAAAACATTTATACTTTCTAGAATTTAAGTATATAGAAGTTTTATTGTTAACTATATGTGCTAATAAACTTAATTTCTAACACAGAGCCAGAGCATTTGGCAAATTATTAATTTTTTAAATTCATGAGATATTTAATCAACTTGGAATCCTATATTAAATAGCTATTAAACATTTAATTTCATTAATTTATTTTGCTATGTCTTAGGCATATATATGTATATGATATGATTTGTTAGAGATATGTGTACTAAACTATACACCAAGTACTACACTATATGCCATGATTTTAGAGAGGGGCAGTTAATTCTTTATCAGCTACTATTGTGTTAACCTAACTATCATGTTTTGTTTTGTTTTTTAATTTCAGATTAATGTTAGGCTACAAACTATTAGGTTACATTGTTTGCATTTGTTAGGCAAAGTTCAAGTTGTAGTTGAGCCCTTCACCCATGGGTGTGATGTGTACCCTTACATTGTGCACATTAGGTAAGAGCTTACCAATCCTCCTCCCTCCTCCGGCTTCTCTCTCCCTTCTCTTTCCTTCCCCCTACATGAATCTAATTGTGTTTTTCTTTTGTGTGGGCCTGTAGTTGTTTGTCTGTTGACTTCATATTAGTATTGTATTAAAGAAATCAATTTTGATTGTTAGGGAAAAATAAATACTGCTTGTACATTTTACTGCTTTGTTTGCAAAGTCAATCAGTTTAGGTATTACATTTTTACACCCAAATAGTAATTGCACAAAGATGAACTGCTTACCTCACCAAAGAATTTGGAGCAATACCATATACTTGACTGTCAATTGTCTGCACTTAGTCATATTACTTTGAGCCAAGCATGTGAAATCAGAATTTATGGTACACCCAATAATTCCTGCCTTATTTTTTAACATTTCTAGTATATAGTTTTGTTAAATGTTACATTACAGGGTAGTTTTCTGTCCACTTTTCTCCATGCTTATAACAAAACAAAAATATACATGCATAGGTAATATTTTTATATAAATAGGATACTACACATGCTGCTTTAAAACTTTTTTCATTACACAATTTAGCACAGTCATTTTTCCATGTCAAAGCTTATATGTCTACATTAATATTTTAAATAGAAGCATAACATTTTCTATGGCATGGATCCAGATTTTCTTGGTTTTTTTTTTATATATATTTTTTAAATTTTAGGCCTATATAAACCTAACTTGCAATTCTAAAATTGAATTTTTTTTCATTCATTTGGTGGAAACCTGACCTGAAGCATTATGAAGCTATTTACAATCTTTATTTAACTTAGTTTGAATACTAAAAATTTCAATGAAGAAATATTAATGTGTTTGACTATAAGGTACTGCCCCAGACAACCTGGTGGTATCAATAAAATATGAAATATGTTTCATATTATTGTTATAAAATCCTAAAACATCAGAATTCTTAAACGCATCTAGCCCTAAGTGTTTTAGCAAATGGTTTGTAGAACTGTATAAAAACTGCTGCACTAAAAATCCTGTGCTTATACAAAAAAGGACTGAACATTCAGTTTTATAAATTGTATTTTCTCAAAGTAAAATTATTAGGTTATAGAATAAGTAATATTTTTCAACTTCTTAAATACCCTAAATTGCTTTTCTGAAAAGGTTTAATTCTCACGTCCATCAAAAATGTGTTAACCTGTATCTATTTCTCATGGTTTCACCACTAAAGTATTTTTACAAACTTTTAATATGAGCTACCTGAATTTCTTTACTGATTCTTCCCACAATGAACATGCCATTTAAGTATTACTATGCACAAGATTTTATAAATAATTCTGAAAGCTAGTACACAATGTAAACTAGGTAACTTGGCATAAGTAAAACATGAACAGCTACTTTTTTACTATTTTTATTGATACATAATAATTGCAAACCTATAGGGGGTACATGTGATAATTTGACTTGTGCATACACTGTATAATGATGAAACTGACGATTTAAAATATCCATCACTTCAAACATTTAACATTTATTTGTGCTGGGAATATTTCAACTCTTCTGGCTATTTTGAAATATGCAACAAATTGTTACTTATTATAATCATTCAACTACTACATATGCTGTTAAATATTAAAACCTTTTCCTTCTGTTTCATTGTATGTTTCTACTGACTGACCGACATCTTTTCATTTCCTGCAACTCATTCTTCCCAGCCTCTGATAACCATCATCCTACTCTCTACCTCCATGAAATCAACTTTTATAAATCCCACCTACAAATGAGAACATGTGATACTTGTCTTTGTGCCTGGCTTGTGTCACTTATCACAATGACCTCCAGTTTCATCCATGTTACTACAAATGATAGAATTTCATTCTTTTCTGGGGGTAAATATCTTTCTGTAGTTTTTATAGACATATCTCTAGCCACATTTTCATGTACTGATGGGCAGTTACATTGATTCCATACCTTGGGTATTGTGAATAGTGCTACAATAAACAGGAAGGTGCAGATATCCCTTTAATATACTGATTTCCTTTCCTTTGGATAAATATCAGGTAAATATTAAGTAGTGGGAATGCTAATGGGGACATAAATAGATGTATTTCATTTTTCAAAGTGAAGATATCGCATTGTACCTAGTATGAGATTGCTAAAAAGTACTGCTTGGTCTTTACAACTAGTACACATGAGTCATAATCAGTTCTTTGAACTCTTTCAAAGAGATTGGAATCCATCCAAGGATGCAACTTCATTTCACAATATTAATGAAAGATGTGTGACCAGCAGATGCCACTGTGCCTGTTTGTACCTGAGGGACTCCAGCACATCTATTAGCCAGTCATTTTCTTCTTGCTACTTTCCTATATTGGTAAAACAGAATATTCCCACGCTGCATTTCTCCAGATGACTCAGTAAATCTTTCAGCTTATCTGTAAAGCTCTTTCCACACTGCCCACCTCCCAGAGTGGACAGAAGGCAAGCCTGTGGTGTGTTCATGTCAGGATTAGATCAAAAAGCTGAATGTGGCTCTGTGCCTAGTTTGCATTTTATAATCACCAAAGCGATTGGGCAAAACCTTCCTGTTGTTGACCATTTATTTGCCTAGAGTGTCACAACACTCTGGGCTCCAGATAACTCTCTGGCCTTTCGAACTGACTTCTCTGCTTCATCCAGACCAACATTTTTCAGCATACTTTGTAGATATTTTGTTTCTTAACAAACTTTTGAAAAGTCAGAGAATTAGAAATATCTACAATCTCTTCTGTAAATCTAAAATGAATTTATTTGGAGATAAAAACCTAACCTAATCAAGTATGAAGCTACTCATAAACTCTATGCATTCTACTTCCAGTGACCATTCATTCAGATGCCTGTGGAAAGAATGTGTTTGATTAGAGACGTGATTGGAAATACTATAATAATATATATTGCATCATATTACCTATAAAAAGTTCTGAAGTTTGGCCAGGCATAGTGGCTCACACCTATAATCATAACACTCTGGGAGGTCAAGACAAGAGGATTGCTTGAACTCAGGAGTTGGAGACTAGCCTGAGAAAGAGTGAGACCTCATCTCTACTAAAAACAAATAATTAACCAGGCATTGTGGCTGGCACCTGTAGGTCCAGCTAGTCTAGAGGCTGAGGCAAGAGAATTGCTTGAACCCAGGAGTTTGGCATTACCATTAAACCAGGCTGAGGTCATGGTACTCTATCCAAAGGCAGCAGAATAAGACTCTGTCTTAAAAAAAAAAAAAAAAAAAAAAAAAAAAGAAAGAAAAAAAGAAAAAGAAAAGTTTTTTTAATTCTTAATTTTAAAACATATCTAGTCCAAAGAGTTTCAGGTAAGGGAATATGGACCTATAAATATATACTGAGTTGTATCTATATGTACTAACTTGGAAAAATTCTTATATTAAATTTTTAAAAAGTTTTTTTTTAAAAAAAATAACATAATTCCATTAAAAAACAAACACATATATGTGTTTAAGTGCATAGGGTCTGTATTTACATATAAGCACGCACCTAGCAATAGCTAGAAATATGTGCTGTTCTGTTGTGTATTCTGTTTTATGCCAGCATCTTCAACATGTAAGGACATAAACTTTTTCTGAGAATTTCTATTAGGTAGGAAGGGCATGTGGGGAAGGAGAAAATTATGTAATATTATTTTATTACAAATATTATTTCTAATTCTGCAGCTGGTAGCAAAATATTTATTAAGAACTTACTACAAGGCACACATTAGAATAAGCATTTGCATTGATTATGTTATTTAATACTTAGTACAATTCCTTGCAACTTAATCTAGTACACTTTTTACTTTGTGATCAAAATGCGTAGAACCTAACACATGGCAGAAATCTCCATTTTAACTGCACAAAATTATAAAATTGCTTAATTATTTAAGCTATAATAGACAAGGTTTGATTTTAAATACAATACATTTCTTAGTATAGTTAACACTAAATAAGTATAAATAAATAGCAAGCAGCAATATTACCAACCAGCTTCCATAGTGTAGGAGAAGCCCTGATTTGTTACATTGGCCCATTACTGTGGTATAAACACTCCCATTGTGACTGACTTAAAGCTACCAATGCAACACCAGAACATAGGATTATAATGAGATGTGCACAATTGCTTTAGGGAGCAGTGCAAGCTTCCTCCTGTTCCCCTTTCAAGGAAACTCAATAACCTCTTAACAAAGTTAATTTTAAATAAGAAATATAAATTCCAGTGCTAAAATGTTCTAGATATGTTTATTAAACATGACATAAAAATACAGGAAAATAGAAACAAAGCACAGAAGTACAAGCAAGGTTATTTAATTAAGTTCATGACTTTTTTTATTTTTTTAATTATTGTTAAATCATAGCTGTGTATATTAGTGCAATCAAAAGGTACAATGTGAGGGTTTCATATACAATCTGAAATATTCTCATCAAACTGTTCAACATAGCTTTCATGGCATCTTCTTAGTTATTGTATGTAGACATTTGTATTCTGCATTTAGTGAATTTCGCCTATACCCATTCTAAGACACACCGTAGGTGTGGTCCCACCCATTACCTTCCCTCCACCACAACCTGTCCCCTCCTTTCCCCTTCCTTGGCCCTTTCCTCATAGTCTTGTGCTATAGTTGGGTTATACCCTTCATATGAAAGCTATAAATTAGCTTCATAGTAGGGCTGAGTGCATTGGATACTTTTTCTTCCATTCCTGAGATACTTTGCTAAGAATATGTTCCAGCTCCATCCATGTAAACATGAAAGTGGTAAAGTCTCCCTCTTTCTTTAAGGCTGCGTAATATTCCATGGTATACATGCACCACAATTTGCTAGTCCATTCGTGGGTCGATGGGCACTTGGGCTTCTTCCATGACTTAGCAATTATGAATTGGCCTGCAATAAACATTCTGGTACAGATGTCTTTGTTATATTGTGATTTTTGGTCTTCTGGGTATATACC